>LPNX010960274.1:22912-109827 GCA_001517045.1 Pseudotsuga menziesii | reverse complement strand
TAATCACAAGTGCACAAGTGTTGCTTTCACAAGGTAATCTAAAATTGGTTTTACAAAGTTGAAAGAGCAAAAGACCAGGAAAACAGAGACATGTTGAGAACTTGAGATACACCAAAGATTGCTAAGGGTGAAAATCAAATGAGAGAAATACAATTTCACACCACAACATGTGCAGTTCAAGCAGAAAAAGAGAAAAATCAATGATTGTGTAATGCTTTCACTCATACACGAAAAGCCCCTGTGTAGTTCTTAGATTTTCCCTCACAAAAAAGAATGTCTTCAGTTCATTTCATCCAAGGAAATTGTTCCAATTTGACAAATACAATTCAAAGTAATCTTCATGGTAAAGATTAAATATGGAAGGTGAAGTTCATAGATACTATCAGACAATGATAGTGTGGGGATGTTGGATGCATAGCTGCCCCAAAAAACTGAAAAAATTATTCTTCAGTAACAGCATAACTTTTAAGTTTTTAATATAGACTGCTAGAAACAGCTTACACTATAATCATATAATGATATATTTATTTAACTATTTTGTAACAGAGATTACATTTGTTTAAATAAACTAGTAGAGATGCTTAAATCAAAGCCATATATTTATGTGCAAGTAAATTAGCACATTCAGAACTCAACACATATTTCAGAAGAAAGAAAAATTACCTTATGGAAGGGGTATAAATGCCTTTATATTCTTCTCTGTTTGACTAAATCAGATGGAAAAACTGCAGACATTTATGTAACTTCAGGAAAAGACTCGAATTCCAATAGTTGACCAGTATTACTATTTATGCAAGTTTGGAATCTTGGATGGGGTTTTGTTCTGTGGCAGATTTATCTTCTGCATTTGTCAGCTGTTATCCATGCATGTTTTCATTTCCAAGCTTTTGACTTCACTGTAAATTTTAAGTGCCTGCGAAGTTCAAATTTTTAATTTTCTTTTGATTTCAGGCTTATTAATAATTATAGAGCCATTATAGAGCCATTGCTAAATCTGGAATTTTGTCCAGTAGAGCCATCATAATCTAAATTTGCCTAAGATTAATTATGTATAATATATATTGAACTTTTGAACTTCGAAGTCTGAGACTCTGATATAGACTACTGATTCACTGAATTGATTATGCATACAGATTTCTAACAGCATATTGATAATTCATAATTGATGATCAGTTTGTAACTTTGTAATATTGTATTTTTTTTGGTCCTACAGGCCCCAGGGTACAGGTTACTATTCATTTGCAGACTGCATCATCATCATGGAATCGTCATCTGTGAATGTTGGGGAACAGGAAATTGAATCTGCCTCCATAGAGAAAACTGATCCAAAGTCTCCTCTTTGGAAATATGTCACTGTTGTGGGGAAGATCCAAGGAGTGGGTTCGCTAATATGGATTTGCAGTGAATGTCAAAAAGAATTCAAGGCATCCTACACCCGAGTGAAAGCACATTTGCTTGGGATAAAGAACAACGGCATTCGAGTATGCACCGGTCCACCTAAATCGGATGGAAAAGATGGAAAGGGTTTGAGCAAAGAAAAACTCGCAAAATATAAGAAAGAACAGGATGAGGTAGATGCTAAAGCAAATGAGTCAAACGCTTCCTTTCAAATAAATCAATTCAAACAACCTACAAGAATGGGGGCATATTCATCAAAGACTCAATTTCCCTCTCATGATGATCATGAAACTGGTAGTCCTTCTAGTTCGAACTTCAAGCAGTCTAATTTGGGACTGCTTGAAAAGAGTTTTAATAATGATGCTCGAGGCACAGCGGATGAAGCTATAGGTCGGTGCATTTATGCAAATGGCCTTCCTTTTAACCTTGTGCGATCTCCTTATTAGGTAGAGATGATTAAAGAAGTTAATAAAGCCCAAATAGGATACGTTGGCCCTGGTTATGAGAAGATCTGCACTACACTGTTGACAGGTGAGAAGCTACGTTTGGAGGGTGCATAGAACCCCATTCGTCATTCATGGCACTTATCAGGGGTGTCCATCATTTCTGATGGATGGAAAGATCAAAGGAATAGGCCTTTGATCAATGTGATTGCTCAAAGCCCTAAAGGGGCAATGTTTTTGAAGGCAGCGGATTGTGAGGGGCAGCAAAAAGATGCTCAATTCATTGCTAACATCTTGATAGGAGCAATTAAATTTGTGGGGGCAGAAAATGTTGTCTAGGTCATAACAGACAATGCAACAGTATGCAAAGCAGCGGGCCTAATTGTTGAAGGCAAATATTAGCACATCTTTTGGACCCCTTGTGCTGTTCATTCATTGAACCTAATGTTGAGCAAGATGGGGGCTCAAATTGAGTGGATGCGACTTATTTTTGAGGAGGCAAAGGAAATACAAGCCTTCATCACAAACCACCACATGTCCCATGGCATTTACAGGGAATTTGCAAAGTTGGAGCTTCTTAAGGTACCAAAAATCTAAAGTTTAAACTTGTAAAGTTTGTTTCATAAATATTATAGTTATGACTCTAAATTTTAATTTTTAGAATTAGATTTTAATTTATTAAAATCTTGAGTTGTCACTTGCAGGTTGCAGAGACATGTTTTGCCTCTCACATCATAGTCTTGACGAGGCTTATGTAGGTGAAGGAATCTTTACAATCAATGGTATGCAGTTCTCTTTGGAATCAATGGAGGCAATCCCAAACTGAAAGGGCACAAGCAGTGAAGAGGTTGGTTGTTGATGATGAATGGTGGGATAAGGTGGAATACCTCTTGGCATTTACTAAGCCAATTGTGGATTTGATACGTATGTTTGACACAGATAAGCCCAATTTGGGAGAGGTGTATGAGGGCATTGACTCCATGATAGAGAAGATAAGAGTAGTCATCAATTCCAAGGAGCAGGACCCAAATGAATTCTTTTACAAAGAAGTAAAAGACATATTGACCAAAAGGTGGAACAAGATGACCACTTCATTACACCTTTTCGCCTATGCACTGAATCCTAAATATTAATCCGCAGAGTTGCTAAATGATCCAGAAAGAACTTTGCCAAACAACGACCCAGAAGTCTCACAAGGATATAATAAAGCTTTGAGAAAACTATTTGTAGATCCTGATATTGCCTATATGATTCGTGAGGAGTTTTCACATTTTGTGGGATCTGAGGGTCTGGGTGCAAGTAATGATCCTTTTTCATCTTAAGCATCAAAATCATTGTTATTTCAATATGATTTTCTTAGATCATTTCAAATTCATTTAAGATATGAGGGTTTGAACTTTGAAATTTGGGTGTAGATATTGAGACTATGCAGGACAAAACCAGACTAAGCCCACTTAATTGGTGGAACTTCCATGGCGGGGAAATTCCAAATATCCAGAAACTGGCTGTCAAGATCTTGTCACAAGTTGCTAGTTCCTCATCAGCAGAGAGAAACTGGAGCACATATGGCTTCATCCATTCGGTGAAGCGAAACAGATTGGGATCCAAGAAGGCCGAGGAACTTGTTTATGTCCATTCCAACCTTCGCCTTCTGTCACATAAGAAGGATGAATACAAAATGGGCCCACCAAACTATGGGATATAGAACCAGAATTGCCTGACTTGGATATGACATTGAATGCCATGTCTCATATGAATCCATTTGATGAGGAGGTACCATCAAGTGGACATGGAAGCAATGCTCCCGCTTCTACTTCTAGAGACAATCAAAGTGCTAGTGTTGATGTGGGTCATCGTCACTTGGACGAAGACATTTTTGATGATATGTAAATGTAATTTATAATTATGTTTTGAACGTTTGAACTTTGAAGTTGAACATTGAACAATGAAATTATGAATATGCATAATGCAATGTACAATGTCCATTGACAATATGTTGCCACTCATTTCGATTTGTAATTTGCATATTTGTTGATGATGAGAATTTTCAATTATCATATGATGTATTATGTTAAATTGTTAATATGTAGTTTTATTATTTAATTTAAAATTTAAATGATGAATGTTAAATTTTAGTTAGATTATATATATATATATATATATATATATATATATATATATATATATAGCCGTTTCCTTGCCGTATCGTATCCAGTTTTTTTGAAAATTTGCCGTATTCATGTCCCTCCCCGTATCCGTGTCTGTTTCCGTTTCCGTTTCAATGCAACTTAGCTTAGAAAGAGTCCTTGGTGGGTTGAAGCAGTGTAGAACTTCAAAGAATCCAAATGACACATTATGTGGTCATTTGTGTTTTTAATGAGGCCATGGTACACTAGGAGAAGTCTAGGCACCCCCACACCTTGATGGTTATGATGTTGGGATTCTTGGTGGCTAGTAAAGCACACCCTCACTTGTGGTGACTTTGATGACCTAATAATAAACCCTAAAACTCTTACCTCTGGTCCCTAAGCCCACAAACTAGAACTTGACCCTATGATGTATGCCTTGCCCATTTTAGCCCATAATGATGCCCATTACATGATTAATCTTTGAAGACCTAATTTAGTGACCCTCAAACCCACAAGAAGTGGCATGGAAGTTGCTGGCATAAAGATTGGTAAACACCCTAGCATTTAACTTAATTTGAAATGGTCCTATGAATTTTTAAATCATCTTAACAACTCCACGTTGGTATTGTCATTGAATAAAAAATTAAATAAAATCTCCCCTAAGGTCGGCCCCATTGAGTGGTTGTATGTTAAAACAATTTTTAAATCAACAAAAAGACTCAACTTTCCCTTGAACTCAGCCCCATATGGTAAAACATTTTTAAAATTTAATAAATTGATTTTAAAATCCTTCATGAAGTCGGCCCTGTCCTCTTCCTCAACGTGTATTTATATACCAAAATGTTTGCCATAACTATATATCAACGAATGCACTTGCACAGGGTGGACTGAGGCAGCTTACACCCGAAGTTTCCACAGAGATAAATTTTTGGGGATAAGTCAACACAACAACAGGCTGAATCTTTAAGTTTGAACAAGTCTGGTTTTATCTTGGGTTCTCAACATTTGATTGATGTTGCTACTGCATTCTTACCTTATTACAGTCCGAGTTTTGTTTTGGGAGAGTAACTACAGTCTGAATCTTTGCATAAACAGTCCAAGATCTGGTTTTATCTCAGACCATTTTTACAGTCCTAATTTCCAAGATGTTGGGTGCCTAAAACAATCTGCGTTTTGGTTCCTGGGTTACTGCTGGGTTTGAGGTCATCTACAGTACAGTTTGAATTTCAGTCTTGAATTTCTACTGTATACACAATCCAAGGGTCTTCTACAGTGACATACTCAGATAATGCATTGACAAGGTATGTATGCAACGATTGAATATACTTATACACTGATGAATTTACAGTGATGTACAATGAATACAATGGTATATTGATGTGTGAAGTAAGTCCATTATATGCCATGAAATGATGATGCACTCCTATGCTCTTTGATGAACACTCTATGATGATGATGATGTGATGATGCCTGCTACACTAAACACTCTATGATGATAATGCGTGTGATGATGATACACACTCTATGATGTTGTTGCACTCCTATGATCTATGATATAGACACTATGATGAACATGCATGCTATGGTGTGATGATGCTCTCCTCTGCACTATGACATACACTCTATGATGCACACTACGATGATGTATACTTGATGTTGTTGATGCATACACGATGATGATGTATACTTGATGCTGTTGATGCATACACGATGATGATGTATATTTGATGAGGATGCATACCCTATGATGATGCATGCATACCTTATGATCAATGAAAGCCGAGCAGAACTACTTGATAAGTGACTGAGTATGATGAGGTGTGCAATGATGTACATGAACAGTGTATGGCAGTGATCAAAGAGCAGAGGTTATTAGCAGCAGGAAGTTCAGTGATTGGTTTTAATAGGTCCACAAGTTCAGTCCTCTTTTTCTTTAGGGTGGTAGGGTGGTGCTAGGGCTCACAATCTTGTGAGTTAAGTTGTTGTAGCAACTTGTGAGTTGTAGTTGACGAAGCCTAAGGGGTTGTAGCCCCTTCCAGTTGTCTCTGGTAAAGTTGTATTAAATTTGTTTACCCCAGTTGTTGCTGGGTCAAATTTATTTTTAAAAGGGCTTCTGTTGTTTTATCCCTAGGACTTGCATTTCCACGTCAAAATATTGTGTACTGTGCATCTGTTATTTTCATGTACATTGATGATATGCTATGATTAGTGATTAGCAACTTGTTCTTGATTAAAATTTTTATAATTGTGCAAATACTAATTCACCTCCCTCTCTGTATTTCAACAATTGGTATCAGAGTTCGTTCAAAATAGTCTAACCGCTGGAAGGCAATCATGGGCAAGTTTGCTAAACAAAGTAAAAGTGGATCGCCCTTGTTTGATGGGTCCAACTACGCATTCTGGAGCATAAGGATAAGAGCCTACGTGGAAGCTCAAGGAATAGAGATATGGCAAAGTATCGAAATGGGTATAAGGTACCAAAGACCGTACCAATAGATCCAGTTGAGTTGATTCAATACAATAACAACTCAAAAGCCTGAAATCACCTTCTGGGTGCTATAGATGAATTCGTCTTTAACAAAGCGATGAACTTCCCCTCCGCAAAGGAAATGTGGGACAAACTCCAAACCACATATGAAAGAGATAGTAAAGTCAAGGAAGCCAAACTTCAAACGTACAGAGGACAGTTTGAACATCTAAGAATGAATGAGGACGAAGACATCGCAACCTATATTCTTCGAGTTGATCAACTTATGAATACCATCAGAGGTTTGGGAGAGGAAGTTGATGAGGCCATACTTGTGCGAAAAATTCTAAGGACTCTTCCCAAAAGGTTCAATCCTAAGATCTCTGCCCTAGAAGAAATAACAGATCTGAAGACTATGACAGAAGATCAACTACATGGGACTCTTGTGGCCTATGAAATGAGAATTGAAGATGAGGACACATTAAAAAGGAAGCAACATTCAAAGCCTCCACCAAACAAGCTGGGAAAAACAAATCAACAAAGGGCAAGCCATCAGGTGATGACTCTAATGATGAGGAAATAGCTAACTTTGTACAAAGATTGAAGAGAGGTACTGGGAAATACAAAGGTAAGTTACCTCTCAAATGTTTTTCATGTGGAAAGATAGGTCATTTTGCTTCTAAATCTTGATATGCAAAGAACTCAGATAGTGGTGAAGATGGCAGCTTCAAACCCTACAAGACGTATAATAATTACAAGAATAAGAATAGAGGGCAATTTGCAAAGAAGAAAGGTCCCTATACAAAAAGGGACAGTAGCTCATCCAGTGAGGACTCCGACAATGACAGTGACATTGACTCTAATGATGACAATGAACCACAGAAGGTACTCTTTATGGCAATAAACTCAAATGAGGTTCTTAATAGTGATGAAGAATTTGAATATGAAGGTGAGGTAGATCTTGAAGCAGAACTTATAAGTTCCTTGAAGGATTTGAAAAAGGTTAGGAAGGAGAACATGGTGATTAAGGAAGAGACACAAGGGTTTGAGAAAATCATTGTTGACTTGAAGGTCAAACTGGAAGAAGCCAAAAGAATCGAAGACTCTCTTACTAAACAATTGATGACAAATATGAAAGAAAAGAAAATCGTGAGGTTGAGATAATATCTCTAAAAACAAAATTACAGATGAAAGATATTAGCAAGAGTTATGAACATTGAAAACCACTCCAAGATTCTAGAACAAATTATCAGCAATCAAAAGCCATTCTTCGACACAACCGGTATAGGATACAAGCAAAATACCGATAAGGCCTCCAGCTCAATGACGACAGGTAACGAAGAGAAGCCAAGGAGCTATGTAGAAGTTGTCAAGGATTCCCTAATGAAGAAAAGATCGAATGCCAACCAGAACAACCCATACCAAAAGGAGGGCCAGCAGAAAGACCAGATCTTAGAAGGACAATGCCTTCATCTGTTCCCAGGTGTGGACATTTCTTTTATGGGTATCGCTTTACATGTGGAAAATTTGGACACAAAGCTATAAACTATTTTCAAAGAAAAAATTTTGAAACAAGGAATAATCCTGCAAGCCTTAGATGGCCACAATACAATAGCAGATTTGGTCCTTTGAGATCAAAAATAGAATGTTACGAGTGTAAGAACTTTGAACATATAGCTAGAGATTGCAGAATGAAGATACCAACAGTAAGAAATGAGGAAGGTCCAACAATCAAAAGGGGGGACATCACAAGAAATGGATCAAATGCAAGGACAACTTAAATAATTATGAATGTGGAATTGCTCTTCAAGCTCAGAATAATAGCTTTGGTGAATGGTATGTTGATAGCGGTTGCTCCAAGCATATGATAGGTAACAAAAGTGCTTTTGTTAATATTGAAAAGGACAAAGGATCTGTCTCCTTTGGAAACAACAATTCAACAAAAGTATTGGGGAAAGGCACAGTCTAGCTTGGAAGTCAAAAGCCCCTGGCTGAAAATGTCTTGCTTGTAGACAACATGAAGCATAATCTGCTAAGCATTAGTCAGATGTGTGATCAAGAACATGAACTCCTCTTCAACTCAAAAGAATACATAATAAGGAAACAAGGATCAAGAAAGTTAGTAGCCACGACCACTAGGACTCCCAACAACATATATGTGTTTGATAAGATTGAGTCCGAGAAATGTCACTTGGGAGAATAAGATGAAAGCTGGCTTTGGCACAAAAGAATGGGGCATATACATTTTGACAATTTGGTCAAAATCTACAAAAATCAAGCAACTCAGAATATGCCAAAAGTTACAAAGCCCGCTAACACTGTATGTCAATGCTGTCAACATGGAAAACAAACAAGAGTACATTTCAAGACAAAAGAGCATTCTTCTACAAAACCTTTGGAGCTTGTTCATACTAACCTATGTGGACCAACAAAGAGCAAAGGACTAATGGTGAACAATATTTTATGCTAGTTATTGATGACTATACCAGAATGACATGGGTATGTCTTCTCAACAGGAAGACAAAAGCTTTTGGATGTTTCAAAACTTTCAAGGAATTGGTCGAGAATGAAACAAGATCAAGAATCAAGTGCCTCAGATCCGACAACGATGGACAATTCACTTCAGATGAATTCAATAAGTACCGTGAAGAGCATGGAATAAAAATATAGTTTTCAGTAGCCAGAACACCTCAGCAAAATGGAGTTGCTGAAAGAAAGAATAGATCAGTAATGGAGATGGCTAGAACCATGTCAAATGAATCTAAGTTGAATGACAAATTTTGTGGACAAGCAATTCATACAGCAGTACATATCATGAATAGAAGATTACTCAGAAGCAAAAATGATAAAACTCCCTACGAGCTATGGACAGGAAGAGCGACAAATGTACGACACTTCAGAATATTTGGAAGCAAGTGCTATATCAAAAGAGAAGATAAGAATATTGGAAAATTTGATTCTCGAGTAGAAGAGGGCATATTCGTTGGATATTCATCCAAAAGGAAAGCTTACAAATGCTACAATTTGATATTAAACAAGGTAATCGAAAGCATCAACGTGAAAATACATCAGGCTAGACTAACATTATCTAGAGAAGAGTCAGAAGAATCAAACGATGAAAAAAGGAAGTTTCTAATAAGAAAGAAATGAAGGAAATTAAAATGGAAGAACAACTAGATGAGAATGAAGAATAACTTACGGAAGACGAAGAACAAAATCAACCAATTGTGGAACAAGAAGAATAAAAGGATCAACAGATTCCTAAGAAATAGTACCAGAAGAACCATCCATCGGATCAAAACATTGGTGATAAAGATGCCGGAATAGGAACTAGAAGAAGACAATCTAGAATAAATGAGCAGGTACACTTCTCTCTATTGTCTACAACTGAACCGAGAACTTTTACAGAGGCTAGTACAGATAAGCATTGGGTCAAAGCAAGGGAAGAAGAATTAGATCAAATTGAGAAGAACGAAACATGGGAACTTGTTCCTAGACCAAATAACAAGAATGTGATCAGCACAAAGTGGGTTTTCAGGAACAAAATGAATGAAGATCGACAGGTAATAAAAAACAAAGCCCGATTGGTTTGTAAAGGCTGTGCTCAGATCGAAGGAATAGACTTTGAAGAAACATTTGCACCAGTGGCCAGAATGGAAGCTATGTGGCTTGGCCAGTATGGCTAGGTGCACATGGTTGTCCTCTTTAAGTAGTCAAAACAAGTGCTCCACCATAATAGTGTTGTTAAACACTAAAGCATCGGAACGCATAAAAGCTACATCTAAAAGATGCAAAAGTATAGAATATTGAAAAAACGGTAGTTAGTGGCCAAGAGATTGAGCACCCATTCTATGTATAATGTAAGGCTCAGTTTGCCCTCTACAAGAGCACCAGGGAGATGCGAACCCGTTGGGGCTATGGATTGCTCACGGGCAGCGGGTAGCCTTAGTCATTTACTGGAGCCTAGTAGGATTTCCAGGGCACCTGCTCTTGTAGGCTACTATCTTATAAAAATTGTGAAAGTCATTGAAAGGTTAATGGTCAAAGGATGAGCACTCACTCCTTGTATAGTGTTCGGCTCAATGGTCCCCATAGGGGCACAAGATGAGACTAGTCTAGAAAGACTGGGTTTTTGTCAGTACTGGAGCCCAGAAGGCTTCCAGGGCACCTACCTTTAAAGGTTGACATATATTTGAAAAAAGGTTGCAAAGGAAAACTTGGAGTCTGAGGGAAGCATACCCAAATACTTCACCCATCTGTAAGGCACCTCCATCCCCTATTGCTATCTGTCATGCATATGTCATCTTGGTAGAGTTTATTAGTTATCAATCGGGTAGATCACCGAGTCAAAGTCAGTCAAAGTCATTTCCCCTTTGCCTTAGCCTGGTTCTTCCATCATCACCCATCTTAGCCTGGTTCTTCCATCATCACCCATCTATAGCACATTGATTACACTTTGTAAGTATGGCATGAGCAAGTAGATTTCCTGAAGACTCTAAGATCTGTCAGAAGCAAAGGTATATTTTTTTATTATTATTATTGTTGGTCACCATGATTATGAATAACTGACTCAAGTTGGATTTTGATATACACCATTGGAGCATGTCTTACCTTGGAATGCACCGGGATCATATTGGTATGTTATCTCACCTTGATTTTGGGAACTTTGACCTAATCAACCCAATTGACCGACCTAGTTGACCAAGTCAATCACGTTTCCCAAGGCAGTGACTCAAAAATACAACATGGTCTATTATCACTTAATTAATTATTGGCATCGGTTCTCCAGAAAAGTGATTATTATCACTTAATTATTGGCCAAATGATCTATTTTTATTCCAGATGGCAGTATGTTGGTTCTACTAGAGCAGAACAATGTTCCAGGGGGTATGAGTAGTCACTTATACCATTCTCCTATGTCTCCAGATCATACAGAGTAGTAAGTTTTACCCAGTTTGCATCCTAGAGTGAGTTATGATGGATTTATCAGTTTCCAAGGATCGTACAAACAGAAAATGAACTAGAAATTCACAAAGAAAATCGATTTGGCCTCCTGGGTCAAGGAACTGGCTTGGAATTTTGACAGATGATGTTTCTCGGCATCCCAGACAGCCCTCCAGCAGCTTTCAGTCAGCAGATGTCTAGATTATCTGTTTATGGCTCAGCCAGTGAGGAAAACCCCCTAAGGAGCGCCCCCTCTAATTGGCTATTGATGTATTTCATTGTCATATCTTATATTATGAAGTTGTAAAGGGTCCTAGGGTGAATTAATCCCCTAGTGACCCCCTCCTATGATGTATCATGTCATATCTTATGTTATGTTGTGACATTTCACTTTAGAGAGGCATCCTTGAGCAAAGTGTGCCCCCTCTTTGAATTAGTCACTTGATCCATGTACTAGTTGATGTATTTTGATCTCCACCGTTGATGATGTTATAATCTCAATTGTTGGATGATAAACTGAGTTAAGGTTTAGGTCTCTCTCAAACTATTTAAGAGAGGTGACCCCCCCACTGTAATTCATGCGCTTTGGCACCGGAATTGGAATAAAGAGATTTTGTCTGGGACTACACTCTTGTCTACTTGCTTGATGAATGAATGAGTTGATGATTGACACTGCTTTTCTTTTGCACTAAGATATATCCAGCGTAGTTTTTGTATCTTTCCTTGTACCCGTTTACTTGCAGGTTGAAGGAGGCGATTGTGAGAGAGGCGCATTGGTGGGGGGACTTGCCCTTTGCTGGATCTCGACAATTGGTTATTAGGGAGTTGGAATTCTTTACGATTTCTTCTTCTTGTACTTATTTTAGCTTACATTTCCCTTTTATTTGCCATTCTGATTGATTTTCCTTGGTCTGGCAGGAAAACAAGGGCGCTAGGGACACTAGTAGAAGCAACACTTCATCAAAAGCTTGTCCGGAAATCCTATTTGATCTCAAGAAAGGCATTCTTCATCATCCAGGAGGTCATCAACAATGATTCAGGTATGTTTCTCAGGTAAGTTCTACAACTTTTGATTTTCATGCATTGCCCATCAATAGTTTTCACTGAAAAACCCTCGTTTAGCACTAGGAAAAATCACCGGACCAATTTACACCGGGAATCTGCAAATTCGACGATCTGGGTTTTGTGCGGCACACTGAAAAACCCCCTCTCCCACAAAAACATCTATATTGGACTCTGCTGCCCACCTCCAGGCACCGGTCTCTGTCTGGGAGAAAATGCCCCCTTCAGCAAGTCAGCCATTTTCCCACTATTTTTTTGTCCGGTTTCTTCTAGGTATTTTTCATTATCAAATCTTTCATCCCAACTAGTGTGCAAGAAGCCATAACTATCAGTATTAGTTTCGTCTTGGGGATTTCTCAATCATCCGCTTAAATCCCCTCAAGGTCCGAATTTGATCATTTGAACCAGCACACTAAAATCCTAGATCTGACTTAAATCTTTGCAATCCATCTATTTTAAACACCTGAGTGACATTTCCAATCTCAAATAACCACCCCACTCAGGTATCCTTAATTTGTGGCTTTTCTTTAAATCTAGGGTTTCAGACACTCACCTTACGAATTCTTAGTTAGGAGTCTGATCTGGTGATTTGTCTTGGGTCTTTCCTTTCAGGTTTGATCCGGGTCTCCCCCTTTGTCACTTGGGCTTCTCTAGTGGCATAAAGCGAAGGAATCCTTAACCGACGTGACAACCATCCATCTTTTGGGGGTTAGGGTTTCCGTAGATCATAGCTTTAGATTCCTATCCCCTCTGCCATCCTATATAGGATTCATCTATCGGAGCAACTACAAGATCTGTGATAACAAGTCCAAAAGGCATGAATAAGAACTCATAATGACCATAGTGCCAACGGAAAGTTGTTTTTGAAATATCTTGATCGCTTACTCAGAACTGATGATACCCTGATCGAAGATCAATCTTTGATAAGTATTTTGCCCCCTGTAACTCTTCCATTAATTCATCAATTATGGAAATGGAATACCTATTTTTTATGGTTTTCTTGTTGAGGGCCCTGTAATCGATACAGATCCGTAAGGTGCCATCCTTATTTTTTACCAAAACAACCGAAGATGCAAACGGACTAGAACTCGACCGTATGTAACCTAATTCCAACAATTCCTTGATTGTTTTCTCTATCTCATCTTTGTATCTTTTGGGATGCCTGTACGGAGTGGTGATGACTGCCTGTGTTTCCTCCTCTAACTCAATAATGTGCTCGAACCCTCTGTCTGGCGGTCGCCTTGCTGGAAGATCTCTGAATACTTTCTCATGTTTCTGTAGTAATGAATGTATATTTGTCGGATGTTCGGTGTTGTTACCTGGAGGCTTCTGAAAAGTGACGAAACATTCGACGGACCATTCTATGTTTCCCTGTCTGAGTACGGTCTCCATTCTCTGTGATGATACTGGATTGGGGGGATAAGTGTTCATAGCCCTCAAGACTACTCGTTTTCCATCCTGTCCCTGGAATTCCATTTCCATTGCCCTATAATCCGTAGTATATTTCCCTATAGAGTGAAGCCATTGGATACCTAATATTATTGACACAATGGCTACACTGAGAGGGGGGGTGAATTAGTGTGTGAGCAATTTAAACCTTTTTCACTTCTATTAGTCAATTGAAGCTTATCAAGCATTATGTTATCAATCACATCATCATATTCATCAACTAAATCAACCAAGAGTCATAAGCACATTCATCACATCAAAAGAGACACAAGAATATTTGGAATTTTGATCTTTATTTATTGTACATGGAAGACAACAATCTTCTCGATTACAATCAACACCAACTGATAAGAAGAGCACCAACTCTGTAACAGGATCCAGCCTGGTTTTCTTAGCTCCAACTATGAAGGGTTTGAGGAGTCAAATCCTCAAGTACAAGATTCTTCTTGCAAATAATCATATGGCTCTGCTGCACAACTAACCTCTGCTCTGCACATCAATCTCTGCTCATCACTCTTATCAACACTGTTGCAACACTCTTCTTAATCTTCTCTGTTCATCAACACCTTCTCTTCAATACTGCTGCTCAATCTCTGGTCAATCTTCTTATGAAAGGTCTGCTCATCAACGCTACTCATTATTGCTGCTCATGTCTTCACGTTGTTGGTTATCTGCGCATCATGTTGGTCAAGTACTGCTGATCAATCTGCTCATCATCAACCCTTGTCATATAGTATCATCAAGGGTCCACTTCACATATCAAGTATCATCATTGTTCATGTCACTGTAAGTATATCATTATTTCCTTCTTCACCACTTCACAGTATACACACCACTGTGCATAGGTGTCATCATCATCCTAGGGATAGGGTATACACAATGTGTATCATACTTGAGAATCTTGTGTGTAATGCTTGTAAATAGTGATTGCATTATCTTACTCCTTGAACGCTGGTGAAATCTTGTTAAAATTTGCAATCTTTGTTGTGGTTGCTTCTTGTGGCAGGGAGGCGCTATTGTGGAGAAGCATAGCTTCTCTTCTCCAAAATCGTTGCATCTCGGGGGTTTTTTCTTTGTGCAATTTATTTGTCAAGTGAAATACTTCATGATTTGTATTTTCCATAATGTTTGTCTTTCCGTGATCAATTAAATTGGCGTAGTTGTTTTCTTGTGCAGACAAAGGGGGCCCTACAGGCTACAACCACACTAGAGAAATTCATTGCGGCAGATTTCTACCAAAATTCTTCACCAGGTCGGTCAACAAGAGGAAGAGTGTCACTTCTACAACATTTGCAAGTTATCTGGGTAAGATCTTGACTATTTCTCTTAGTTTAAATTTCTATCCATTGGTCTGAAAATCAACATAACTAATTAAAATCCCTCATTTTCCCATCTTAAAATTTAACCGTTAAAATCTTTCGAAAACAAAAACCCAAGTTAGAAATGTCATTTAAACCCTAGGTGTGAAGTTTCATTTGTTTCTGACTCCATTAACCCTTACTTGGCGCTGGCCTCACCAAGAGGGAAACGCCCTCCTTGGGCATTTCCGCACCTAATTGATTTTTTATTTGGGTATGCATGTTTTGTGTTCTAATTTGATTATCCACAATCAAACTTGCACTTTAGTTGCTAGAATTTATTATTTTCACTATCTCATGGCCCCATTTGTTTCACTAGCCAAATCTTCCCCTAGCCACGACTTAGGAATTATATCTAGCACTTGTCCATCCTAGATCTCATTTTTACTTGCCACTATTGGGATAGGAAATTTATAAAGTTGTGCATTTTGATCTCTATCTAAACCTTCTTAGCTTGTCCCTTCAAAGTACTCCATCCCTTAGACATTTTCACTGATCTAGGGTGGGTTAATCAAGACCACTCTAGTCTTAGCTATATCATATCTTGTGTGCTTGTGTGTCTTGGTCTTCTATCAGCTAGTCATAACTGATTAGCTAGGGCCTCCCCCTTGGCCTAAAGCGAAAAGAGCCTCTTCCGGAGTGACAACTACTTTGGCAATGGTTGAGGCCCTCTTGGGTCACTTGGTTTGGCTTCCTGTCCTCTACCAATCCTGGATAGGATCCCTCACAGAGGAAGCCACAATCTTTGTGATAATAGTCTCCTTGGTATATATATAGGAGACAAAGGATACAATTATAACTAAGGACCTAGAAGACACTACAATTATAATTCAGGTACTAACTGATCAATAAAGACAGTAGTCACAATACTAATATAGTAATACAAATGTAATGTTACAATATATAAGGCTTAACAAAGCACTTCCCTGGTCACTTTTCACATATTTGAAGGCATGGGGATGTCATCTTGCACATTATTCCTGGTCACTCCTCTTTAGCACATGCTTCTATGTTGATCTAGCTAATGCCCAAGGATATGGGGACATGTTTAGAACTTTGATGGCACACTTGGCATCATTACTTGTCATTGGAGACAACTCTCCTTTGGGAAACTCATTTTCATGAGATTTAGCCTCCGAGTCCCAATATTTAAATGGTGCATATTTTAGACATTATTTTCATTAATGGAGGAGCGCCCTAGGTTGTATGCCTATTTTAAGCACAACGATAGCATATTTGACTTGATTGACCCCTCACTTCATGGAACACTCTACTTGTTCTTAGTTGATGGCATATTTGTTGAGGCTTTATTATTACACATGGTAGATTTTGATGGGGTCATCCCCTTTATCTTGGGATCTAGAGCTTACTTTGATGATCTAACATTTGGATTCATAATAGTATGTTGATTGGTTGATGACTCATTACATAGGTCTATGAGTTGGCACTTTGTTAGAGGGTTATTACTGTTGAAGTTTTAGGGTTAGAGGAGTTCTTAACATAAGTAGTAAACTTTAATGCATGAACATATAAACTCAGATTCAAAATAGTGGTTGCTTAATAAAATTTGAATTGTAATAAAAACAAACATAATTGCCATCTCTTTCAAATTAACGCTCCATCAGTCACTGCGTTAAAGTTGGTCCTCGAGAATCATCAAATGCCATGTACAATAACAACATGATAAAATAATGTACAGTAGATATCAGCAGTAAAGAATGATAACCAATATTTGAATCGGCCTTATACTCAGATACTCTAGGTTGATCTTGTCACCAAAGGGACAAGTCAACTAAGTAAACAAATGTCGTACCTTAAGAGAGAGGGTCTAAGCAGAAGGATAGGGACCTCATAAAACTTAGTCAACAGGAAGAGACAATTTAATCAAATACTCAACCTTTATCAACACAGCCATACCCAATACAGTTACACTGTCAAAGGACACATACGTTGGGTAAGAATACAGTCACACTGTGCAGAGACACACAGTTATACTCTTGCACAGTCATGCTTCCATAGGTATGTTAAGTAGGAGACACATGCTGTCAAGTGGACACACAGTCATACTCCTATGCAGAGCACAGTCACACTATCATTCCAGTTGAACAAGAAACTCATAGTCACGCTGGGAAACACACAATCCATGCAGAGAACGCAATATATGGAGAAAAAACACGCAGCAGGGAGGATGACCACGCTAGGGTAGAAACCATCAATCAAGAGTCACGCTGCAAGAGATCACAACAATCACGCAAACAAGAGGGTAAAGTAGTCACGTGGAGGTGAGCCATGTGAACACTCAATGCCTAGTCACGCGGAGGTGAGGTGAGCCACGGGAAGACCTCAATGCCTAGTCACGCAGAGGTGAGGTGAGCCACAGAAAGACCTCAAGCAGAGATGCCCAATCACACGAAGGTGAATCACGGGAAGACCCACAGAGATATGCCACAGGGAAAAAACCCATTCGGAGATGCCCAGTCACACAGAGGTGAACCACAAGAAGAATGAGTCACATGGGGTGTTGTCGCTCCTGACCAACGTGCGTGTGTCAAAGCCCAAAAGTAGGCACACCGGCCCGACGGCAACTACAAAAAGAGCAGCCAGTGTCACCACACTCCTCTCTTCCTCACATTAGGTTGGCTCTTCTCCAACTCAAGGGGGGCTTCCCTAAGGTTAGGATCACTAAGGCAGATGCAATGACGAACCAGGTGAAACAAAGAGGTTGCCTTAGAGAAACGGTTGTAGTATAGGTGTAATTTGAATGTTGATGGGAAAGAGGGAAAGATCAATCCTCACAAATGGACCAGTGCCAGTATATCAAAGGGAGAAATGGAGTCAAAAAGATAACTCACGAGGACCTTGTGTCAATGGTGCAGCTACTAGATTACTTCCTCCTAATTGTAGGAGATGTGTTGTGCGTGCAAGGGATCAATACTACACAATGAAACTAGGTTAAATGTAAACATCAATGCACGTACAAACATGCTCACAAAGAGAAAAGGCTAGCAACTGCTAAGAATTTTCACCTTCCAATAAGATGATAGCATTCGTTTATGGTCTTCGACGCAGACATAGAAAGGAAAAATGGCTTCTAGCAACAATCACTCATTCATTGAAGCTCCACAAGTTCACGCCACACATCACAGAGAGTGCTCAACTAAACAACCATTAAACCCAAAATGATATTTTTTCTATTAAGTTATGGGGAAAAATCCTCCCAGGTTTTCCCTCCTTTACAATGGAGAAGGCAGGTCCTTTTGTAGACCAAAATATGCCTCTCATCCCCTTTTTTGTTATTTATGATTTTTTTTTTTTAAAGCTAAAGTGAAAAGGTGGACTACATCCACTTTTTCTACATGATAAACACCAAAAAATAATGTAACTCCTACTTTGGCTGAAGTGTGACTATCACTTTCACTGATTGACTATCCACAAAACTTTATTGAAGTGAACCTACTCTTTCAACTAAAGGTTTAAAACATCCACTTGAACAAAAGGTGCCACGGCACTTATCAAAAAGTCGAATCCCTTAAACGGATTTCCATGCTCAGTTGCTTAATGAAACAGACGATACATGGGTCATTTGTTGGACAGGGGTCGCCTCAAAACTCCACGTAGCATGGAGAGGTTTGAATAGAATTCAGTAGGGTGGCAATCCATCTGTTTTTTGGCAAATGGACGACTCTTCTAGACTGGCGAATGGTGACCCCTGTTCTCACCCAAGAACTTGAATTCTGCTAGCAATAATCTTCCAGTTACCAAGATTTGACGCGTGTTTGTTGAGAAACAAGCTTTGCGAACACTTGCCAATGAAATTCCTTGGGGTTCAATAGCTACGCCCAAAACAAGCATTGAAAAACCTAGAGTTGATTTCATGCAATCGGCAACGAATGAAAATCATTATGGACACTGCTTCAAAACTCCACAGCTCGGCTGCCAAAGAGAAAAGTGGGTCTAAGCCACATGAAGAAAAACGCCCAATTCAGACTCAGACTTACGGCTGCCAACTCTCAAGTTCAAAACTAAGCTAATTTCGCCAACTGACTGAAGAGCTCGAATAAGAATCCAAGTGTGATAAGCTTTAGCAATTTTTGCTACTAAAAGAATTGAATGAATCTTTATTTAGACTGGTCGCCACCTTAACCATCGAACTGAAACTTGGGCTTGGTACTGCATGCAAGGGCACGTCAAATCTAGACTAACCGCTATATCCTCCAATTGACTGAATGCTCAATAAAATGAAGCCTAGGATTTGGCCCCATGCTAACTCACAAATAGACTTTATTTTAACCATTTAAACTGAGACTCTGTTGAAATGCCATTTGCGATTGCACGATATTGACAAATTTGACTGGTCGCTCCATGCTGCCACATCACCGAAGAAAAACTATCTTGTGCAATGTGGAAACTGCTCATTGTATTCGGCTGCCAAAAATGAAAGTGCGGGTGAAACAACTCTTTGTATGCCCCACGCGACTACCTCATAATAGGGCATTCTTCAATGTTTAAACTCCATGACTCATCCAAAGTTTATATGCAGACGGTCTATGATTTGGGGTTGCATATTCAAAGTATTTTGCTGGTAATTTCGACAAAATGAAAACACTTGCAGATCTAAGCTCGTGTCCTCTCAAAAACACGACCTACATATTTGTGGTAATTGTCATCACATATATAGTAGCTGGGCTACCATATTCTATTTTTCATATTCCAGTACATTTTTCAGCCAGCCCCCCTACATATGAGATGCTGAGATGAGCATGTATGATGGATCATTATTTGATTGATGGACTATAGTACTCTCCCATGCCATGACTGAGTCTCAGGACACTCAGATTTGAGGATTGATGTAGTCATTTAGCCATTTGCAGAGCAGTTAGTGGTGCCCAGATTTGCATCAGTGTTTCCTCATTGGATAGATGTTGTTTCAAATGGATTATTTACATGTTATGACTCAGCTTATATTATCTTGTGTTATGGTTATCATTGCTCTTATACTCATTCCTGTGACATGTATTAGCATTTAGTGTCATGATCTAGTGGTCATATAGATATATGGACTTGGATGTATTTATATTATGTATTGATGTCCCTACTCAAACCTGGAAGTTCTTGATCTATACTCATTGGTTTTACCCTCCTTAGGGAGAATAGAGGTAGTCATTCCCACCATGCTTTGGCTTGCTAGTGTTGGTTTCATCATTCACTATCTCCACCCATCCATTACCTTCCAGTTATGTTTCTAACCCAACCTACTACTTGACTTGTGGCATGGAGGACCTTTCCCCACTAGAGCTTTTGTTGGACAAGCCTCTGTGTTATTAATGTCTCGACTCTGAGTTGCCTAGGTTGTGTTGGCTAACCTGGAACAAGTAGCGCTACCATCAATGCAATGTATTTGAAAATAAAATGAATATCTTATGAAAAAGCCCATTCATGAAAAGTAGTGTTTTTAAACATACGTGAATGCAAGGCTAGCCTAATGAATTTGGCTTTGAAGTACAATGAAAAGAATATCTTAACATTCATGAAAAGTAGTGTTTTTCAACATACACGAATGTATAAAGCCTAATTAATAAAAGTCTGTGTAATAAAAACATGGACCAAGGCTATGGAAAATCAAAGGCCCAAAAAGGCAATGGTTCATAAAGTTATATATAAGGATTGTTGGCCTTACTTGTAGTGAGTTGGATTGTGAGCATTTGTCAAGGTGAATAAGCACCTCTGAAGTAACTCACCCATTTGTGAGACACTGCCATCCCCTTTGTTGTTGCTTGTCTGTCATATGCTAGAGTGAGTATCCCCTTTCCATATCTGAAGTGTCATAATGTCAAGTTGGTAGTCACCCTTTGGCCTAGCTTTGTGAATTTTAGCCCTCACCCTTCACTAGCAAATTGATTACAACTATGAAGTGAGTATGGCCTTGAAAGTCTGGTCTAAGTTATAATTAATAAATGAAATCCTTTATATTTGGTTGATAGATCGCTAGTGAAATGATTACTACTTGTTATAAGTGTTATTTGAATGATTTGTAGAGCATGTCTTGACCTATGAACACTTGCAGCATATGGATGCTAGCCTGAGTTATATTACTGGTTGTATGGTCATTTACAAATTATTATTTTGTCTATTTGGATATTGTAGATGGTCATGCAGAGACCTAGAGGGGGTATGAGTATACGCCTTAGATGGATTTGGACTCTCTAAGTCCAATGAGACAACTTGTTTTCAGTTTTGGGCACTTGCAGAGATGATTTGGCTCAGTGTATCCTTCTGGTGTAGTTTCACCATACTGGATGGCATGTTTGAGCAGGGAGATATTTTTCTTGGATCTCCTAGGGCGTTGTATGAGGCATGGGGGATCCAACCACTTGTTTGTACCATATTACCTCCCTCCTAAAGAGCCTGGTGGGCTCAATTGGATAACACAAGCACCCTAGGAGGCAATTTCTGGCAGATCACATTTCCCGAGGCAGATAAAAAATAATTAAAATGGCTACTGAAGAATTCGATTTGGGCTACTGAGGCAAGGAAATTGCTTGGGATGAGTTCCAATGATGAGTGTGATGTCTTCCACTTCTTCTCCAGCACTTGGATGGGCCCACACCTATTTTTCGGGCATATTATATTATTTTCTGGAGCTTTTCGAGGCTCACGATTTCCTCAAGGGGGCACAATTTCACAGTTAAAAAATTATATTATTTTTATTGTGCCATGGGGACACCCAAAGGGAGTTAGTTAACACTCCCTAGACCCACCATGTGCTTCATTTATTTTTTGTTGAGTGGGATCCCCTCTCCTAGGGTGATTTAGTCCACTTTTATATTATATTATGGTATTGATCCATGTATTGTATGTTGAGCTCATCTCAACCATTGATTAGAACATTTGTATCTTTTAATCTTAACCACCCATTTGAAAAGTGGTTAAGATTTTGGTTCTCTCATTCCTATTTAACGGAGAAAGCTTCTCATTTGTAAGGGGTCTTTGGCTCTTGGATCTAGATAATAGAAAAACTTTTCTTGTGGATATTTTTGGATTTCCTTTGCATCTGGTGTTCTTCGATGGTGATTGTAAAATCTTTTGCTTCCTAGCATTTGGGTATTTGTCGTGAGATCTATATATTTTTTCAGGAAAACATTGTCTTGTCTACAAGAGGGCGACTTCAACTTGGGCGTTTTTGCAGGGCTTCCTCAACTCGCTTGGCTTCAATACGTTTTGTATCAGGGGATTTTCATTAGCATCAATGCGATCTATGATTTCATCTTGCTATTTTTCTGTAGCATTTGTTTTTTTTTCTCATGATGCACAAAATCTGATATTGTTGACGTTTGTTGTGCAGGAGAGAGAGCGCATTGGCTTCTTGGGGTAAAACGTTGGGCATAAAACTCACTCAAATTTTCTCAAATTGATCGAGATAGCAGGGATCATCATTATCAAGGCATCTACAAGGTTTTCCAGGTAAGATCTACAGGTTAGTACTTCTCTTCCAAATCTCAATCCATTGGCACCAATATTTCCATTTTCATCTTAAAACCCTAAACATTAAAAAAACCAAAAAATATTATGGCTCAATCTGCTTGAGTTCTCGGCAAACCATTTCTGGGTTTTGTAGATCAGGTCATTCCCTAAGTGCGTCTTCCTCAATGCTGAGCTAAAAGTGACTCTCTGTTGCCCTAGATCTGAAAAACACTAATCTTCAAACCCTAGCGCTACCTTCCATGTTGCCCTCTTTTCTCGAAATTTGATCTTTTCCGGCAAAACCACTTTTTGGGTTTGTAGATCGAGTCTAAACCCAGGTGGGTCTTCTTCAACGTTGGGCAGAAAATGACTCCATTTTCCTAGATCTAAAAGGCACTGATCTCCAACCCTAGCACTACCCCTTCTTTTGCCTTTTTCCCTTGCGGTTTGACCTTCATACTGTCATACCTTCCTTCGAGTCTATCCCTTGGTACTAGATAGCCCCAATCACGTTCTAACCTGTTTTGCATTGGTAACGTTTCCCAACGTAGTGGATATCTTCACCTCTTGCTAGTACCTTAACCCCAGATCTAGCATTTACCTCATAGGTCATCCGTGCCCAACTTGGATCAAATCTCATATCTCCTAAACCCTAATCTAAAGCCTTGGTTCACCTAGTGATGTCATCCATAGATCTAGGGTTTCCATCACCATACACCTTACGTACCTCAAGTCCATTTGATCTAATCTGGTGTCTAGGTTTGATCTCTCCTGTCAAGAGTAGATCTGGGTCTCCCCCATTGTTGTCTTGGGCGAAGATAACATAAAGTGAAAACTGCCTCGATTGGTGTGAGAACCATCCTTTTGGGAGTCGAGGCAATCTTGGTTCCACCTCCTTAGTTGCTTGTCCCTCTATAGTCCATCCTGGATCCATCTCACATAAGCAACTACAAGGTTTGTGATAACAGTAATCATACCAAATTTTTTGAATGTTTCCATAATACTCAGCTTGAATTACGGGCGAGAGCCTATGAAAATTCCTTTGATACAATCTGGTGATACAAAGGAAAAACACTCCTTGACTTCAATGGACATCTCAACCTTTTTGCAAGGAACCTTACTACATTTCTGCATCTGATTTATGGTGATGGCCTGTGAACGCTTTCCAGTTGGTCAAGATGGCGATCCCTGTGCTAGCCATGCAACTGAATTCTAACATTTGTTTGAAAAAGAAAATAACTTGATTTCCAATCTCCCAATTTTGTATGGGTGACTTTGCATGGACTGCTCTTTATCTCATAACTTAGTTTTCCCATACAAACAAATGCGACATAATTTCTCTGCTTCCTTGTAAGAACACTTTAAAACTATCAACAGAAGTGTCACCCCTGAGGTGGTAACATCTGGCTCCATATGTGGGTGTGCGCTCTTTGAAAGAGTGCATGAGAAAACTAGTACTTCTGGGTAATGCAGACCAACTAACCAGGCAGTGGGAATGGCTCAATTCACATCTAGAACCACATACTTTATTACATACTTGAAAAGAAAAGGCATAAACCAAACAATAACATAAAATGCTCATGCAAGAGCTTTATTCATCCTACCTATTCTAACTTAGCATGAGACTGGAGCACGTTATGTATATACATACAACCAGTGGAGCCATCTTAGCTACTCATCAATAACAGACCTTTCCCCTTGTGTTTGGTCATCAACCAAACCAAGGTCTCATCAAATATATTATATAAGTGTGACCTAGAAATGCCATAAAAGGATGGCTGTCATAAAAAAACACATGCTGCAAACGTAAGCCATCTCTCAAATTTTCAATCATATAGCACGTTGGAGTATATGCTTCATCAAAATAACACTGAAGAGGGCTTAAATAAGAAATGGGAAGCCCTTCTTCAATCTGACTTTCGTCATTCAAAAGCCTCTCATGAGGCAGATCTGCAATACAAGTGTTATTAAAATATACCTGAGGTAGCTTCTTACCTTCAATGTCGATATCAAGAAGCTCTTCAGAAATATCTTCAACCAAGGATCCTTGTAATGCTTCCTCAACCGGATCTTCAATGATCTCTTCTTTAAACTGCTTGCTTTGATCCTCAAAGTGTTCTTCATGGATCTCCTCTTTAGAATCAGGTTGTGTCCTTGGGAGGAGGGCATCATACTCTTTGGCCAACTATTCAATCTCATCAACTGCTCCTTCATGCCAATGAAAGATAAACTTCTCAAAAAACCTTTCCACTGAGTCTATAAGATAAGATAAGATAAGATAATTTTATTGATGTCCAATAATGACCACAAAGTAGGTCAACAAGACTGTCGGTTACAATGACGTCCATGCATGCGAGAGGACCAAACGGTCTCCTTAAAAGCTATACAATACAGAATTAAAGTAGAGAAGAGAAGTAAAAGTGTAAGATGCGAGAAGGGTTGTGTCATGGAAGAGCTCTCGTCCCAGCATCTGCACCGGGGTGAAGAAGAAGCTTAGGTGGATAGGAACTGGGAGCAAGTACTCCTAACATCTGAGGCCGAGATAGGAGAACTGAGGGAAGTTCAATAGTATCTGTTGTCCCGAACAGGAGCTAGTGGGCGCGGGGCGTCCTCTGGGGTGATGTCGGTGAGGTCTGGAGCAATGTTATTGGAACCGGACCGGTCATCGAACCAGCGAAGCCCAAAATGTGAACCAGACCGGAACCAGCAAAAAACCGGCTGACTAAAAAATACATAAAATATTCATATTTTGTAAAAAACATATATAAATTCATGTGCATACATATGAATCCAGACCATTAATACAAAAATATGCAAAGTTTCTCATATATAGCAAATATGGGTGCAAATATCCAAAATAGCACCTAGTGCAATACATGTTTGAGGTTCTGAACCAAAGTACATTAACAAAGAGGCTCCAAAGTACATCAGCAAAGTTTTATTTTCTGGTTTTTAAAAAAAAAATTGAGTTTCCTGAGTCCCCAGTTCAGACCGGCCGGTTCGGCCGGTTTTGGCCGGTTCCATACCCGGTCTGGACAAAAATCCGGTTTTTTGAAATTTTTTTGCTGACCGGACCGGCCAACCCTGTAAACCGGTCAGACATGCCGGTTTTGCCGGTTCCGGTTCGGTTCCGATAACACTGGTCTGGAGGGTCCTGAGCACCTCACAGAGGGAGGCCTAGGACGAAGCTGTCGCTGAGATCTTGTGTGTCGATAACCATCTCCCTTTGCTGATCTAGTGACCAGATTGATGTCTAAGTGATCGTTCTTCTAGCATGTTGAAGAACGTTGTGATCCTCTGTGTGTTACCTGGTCTGATGGGAGGTTGGAGGACTTGCGCATGAAGCCCGAGAGCCTCCTGAATGTAAAGTGCTAGACATCTCTCATCAACATACTTGAAGAAAGCGGCAAGAGTTTGAGGCCCCCTGAACAAACAATAGAAGCGTCCTCTAATCTCGTAGCATTTAGGACACATGAAGATAAAATGCGACTCAATTTCCACTTCCTGTAGATGACAAAGCTGACATATCCTATCTGATCTATCAATCTGGTGGTTTGTCTCTACCCGGAGTCTGTGGGATCCTACTCTGAAGTGTCCGAGGGAGATCCGGAGAGCATGCATCCAATGGCGAAGCGTGTACTGGGATCAGACAATTAGCCCGTCTCTGATCTCCAAGAAGTGTTCGGGGCATAGAAAGCCATCTTTGGACGCAACCCTCCCGACGGATTGACCCAAGTAACCTGTATGAACTACTTGTAAAGAAGACCATAGAACCAATTTGTTGCATCTCCCTCCAAGGTTAAAGCAAATACAATCATGAGTTAATCCTCATGGTAAACCTTGAGATCTGCCATCAACTTGCACAAAGAAACAATATGATGGATTGTCGAGTCCTTGTCATTTCTAAAGAACTCTGGAACAATTCTAAGTACTCTTTTATAGCAACTATTAGGAAATCCATGGATACCTGAGAAATCTAGTAGGGTGAAGGCTTTGTGCAAGAGAGCATGAAGTCCTTCCATTTTATCATCCATATTCTCAAATAATGAAGTATTGAATCTGCAATATGTATATAATCATACCTCAAACAGAACTGTGGAGTCGCCAAGGTGAGCTTGAAAGCCTTATGATTTATGAGTGTGCTCACCTCTACACCCAATAAAGTCTTCAGATCTGCAAAAGGACAAGGGCTTCGTCCCTTCGTGGAGTCTCCATGTGAAAAAAAGATCTGCAATATGATCTCCCGCAAATATCAGTGAAGCGTAATCTTCAAAACTACGGGAACTAGACTTTGTCCCCGACAACGATGCCAAAGATGTTGTCGCTCTTGACCGGCATGTATGTGTCAAAGCCCAAAAGTAGACACACTGACCTGATGGCAACTACGAAAAGAGCAACCACTGTCACCACACTCCTCTCCTCCTCACTTCAGGTTGGCTCTTCTCCAACTCAAGCGGGGCTTCCCTAAGGTTAGGATCACTAAGGCAGATGCAATGGCGGACCAGGTGAAACGAAGAGGCTGCCTTCGAGAAACGGTTATAGTATAGGTGTAATTTGAATGTTGATGGGAAAGAGAGAAAGATCAATCCTCACAAATGGACCAGTGCCAGTATATCAAAGGGGGAAATGGAGTCAAAAAGATAACTCACGAGGACCTTGTGTCAATGGTGTAGCTACTAGATTACTTCTTCCTAATTGCAGGAGATGCGTTGTGCATGCAAGGGATCAATACTACACAATCAAACTAGATTAAATGTAAACATCAATGCCCGTACAAACATGCTCACAAAGGATAAAGGCTAGCAACTGCTTAGGATTTTCACTCTCCAATAAGATCATAGCATCCGTTTATGGTCTCCGAAGCAAACATAGAAAAGAAAAATGGCTTCTCGCTACAATCACTAATTCATTGAAGCTCCACAAGTTCACACCACACATCACAGAGACTGCTCAACTAAACAACCATAAAACCCAAAACGATATTTTTCTATTAAGTTCTGGAGAAAAATCCTCCCAGTTTTTCCCTCCTTTACAATGGAGAAGGCAGGTCCTTTTGTAGACCAAAAAATGCCTCTCATCCTCTTTTTTATTATTTATTATTTCCTAAAAAAAAGCTGAAGTGAAAAGGTGGAACTACATCCACTTTTTCTATATGATAAACCCCAAAAATTAATGTAACTCCTACTTTGGATAAAGTGTGACTATCACTTTAGCTGATTGATTATCCACAAAACTTTATTAAAGTGAACCTGCTCTTTCAACTAAAGGTTTAAAACATCCACTTGAACAAAAGGTGCTATACCACTTATCAAAAAGTCGAATCCCTTAAACTGATTTCCATGCTCGGTTGCTTTATGAAACAATCTGACAAACCATACATGGGTCATTTGTTGGACAGGTGTCGCCTCAAAACTACACATAGCCTGGAGCGGTTTGAATAAAAATCAGTAATGTGGAAATCCATCGGTTTTTTGGCAAATGGACGGCTCTTCTAGACTGGCGAATGGTGACCCCTATTCTCACCCAAGAACTTGAATTCTGCCAGTTACCAAGATTTGACGTGTGTTTGTTGAGGAACAAGCTTTGCGAACAACTGCCAATGAAATTCCTTGGGGTTCAACAGCTACGCCCAAAACAAGCATTGAGAAAACTGGAGTTGATTTCATGCAAACGGCAGCGAATGAAAATCATTATGGACGTCGCTTCAAAACTCCACGACTCGGTTTCCAAAGAGAAAAGCGGGTCTAAGCCACGTGAAGAAAAACGCCCAGTTCAGACTCAGACTTACGTCTCCCAACTCTCGAGTCCAAAACCGAGTTAATATGGCCAACTGACTTTTAAGCTCGAATAAGACTCCAAGTGCGATAGGATTTAGCAATTTTCGCTACTAAAATAATTGAATGAATCATTATTTAGACTGGCAGCCACCTTAACCATCGAACTGAAACTCGGGCTTGGCACGTCAAATCTATACTAGCCGTTATATCCTCCAATTGACTGAATGCTCAATAAAATGAAGCCTGGGATTGACCCCGTGCTAACTCAGAAATGGACTTTATTTTAACCATTTAAATTGAGACTTTGTTGGCACGCCATTTGCGCTTGCACGATGTTGACAAATTTGACTGGCCGCTCCATGCTGCCACATCACAGGAGAAAAGATACTGCTCATTGTGTGCAATGTGGAAACTGCTCATTGTATTCGGCTGCCAAAAATGAAAGTAACCCAGTCACGCTAGAATAATTCGGGTGAAACTGCTCTTTGTATGCCCCACGCGGCTACCTCATAACAGCAAATTCTTCAATGTTTAAACTCCACGACTCATCCAAAGTTTATACGCAGACAGTCTATGATTTGGTGTTGCATATTCAAAGTAATTTGCTAGTAATTTCGACAAAATGAAAACACTTGCAGATCTAAGCTCGTGTCCTCTCAAACACACGACCTGCAGATTTGTGGTAATCATACCAAATTTTTTGAATGTTTCCATAATACTCGGCGTGAATTACGAGCGAGAGCCTATGAAAATTCCTTTGATACAATATGGCGATACAAAGGAAAAACACTCCTTGACTTCAATGGACATCTCGACCTTTTTGCAGGGAACCTTCTGCATTTCTGCATCTGATTTATGGTGATGGTCTGTGAACGCTTTCCAGTTGGTCGAGATGGTAATCCTTGTGCTAGCCATGCAACTGAATGCTAACATTTGTTTGAAAAAAGCAAATAACTTGATTTCCAATCTCCCAATTTTGTCTGGGTGACTTTCCAGGGACTGCTCTTTATCTCATAGCTTAGTCTTCCCATACAAACAAATGTGACATAATTTCTTTGCTAGCTTGTAAGAACACTTTAAAACTGTCAACAGAATTGTCACCCCTGAGGTGGTAACATGGGGCAGAGAAGGAACCACGTGAAACAATGTCCGCGGAGCAGAGTTGGATGACACACAAATCAGTCACGCGGAGCATAGAAACCCACAGGATAGGGCCACGGTCATGCTGCAGAGTCACGCAGATGGAGCAGTCACCCACGGAGGTAGAGCGATGCAAGTGCGGGAAAAAGTAGAACGGTCACCCAGCAATCAAGATCACGCTGGTGCATGTCACATGGAGCAGCTGGTAAAAGTAACCCAGTCACGCTAGAATAATTACAGTCACGCTATATGGTTATGCTGCTCACAAGTATAGATGGATCGACTTTATCAGATCATAGGTCAAAACACAAAATAACATGGTCCAAGATAAAAATAACTTATGTTAGAATCAAGGGTCCAAAGGTTCAAAATAAAACCATAAGATAAATAAATGGTCCAAAGGTCTTTATTAATTAAACCTTAAAATAAACATTTAATGATTTTATAATAAAATCATAAAGTAAATGGTCCAACCAAAACATAAAAAGAACTTAAATTAGTGTACCAAAAACCCATGACGTAAGAGTCATCATAACAAAGGTACACACAATAAGAGTGCTAGGACCAAGTACGATAAAAGACCATAAGTCAACAAAGGGGGCCACAATAAAAGAACCCACAAGATCAAGGTGAACCATAGAAAGTGGACAAGCAACTCCTTTATAGGACCAATCAAGACCAGTAATCTTTTCTCTCTATCAAGGTACATTGTTTTATATATATTTTTGTCGTCACTGTATAAGCGGAAGATCCAAACGGGATGGTACGATTCTTTGGTCCTCAATATTGCTCTTAAGGGTTAGGTGTTAGTAACATCATCAAGGGGTGGTGTTAGTCTTTATAACTCAGTCGGTCCTTCCTCATGAGTTTGATGTCACATGGGGGGGCCATAATTTTTTTTTTCTAGTGAACTTTTTAATGTAAAGTGTGTTTTCTATTATTAAAATGACTTTTGTACTTTATAAACTTAAAGTGACTTTAAGTTGTGGGACCCAAAAAGTGCATTTAATGTGATTAATAAAGTGAATATGTGCATTAAATGAGATCCCTCAAATAAAGCTAATCTCATCCTTTGATTAAGTTGGTTGAGTTAGTTAGGGTAAGTTTGGGTGAGATAAAGTATAAAAGAATGTCTAGGGAAAATAAAGACATCATACCAAGGAAAAAGAAAAGAGAGAAGAGAGAGATCAAATTTCTCGAGAAAAGGAAGGGCATAGTTTCCAAGAGATTCAAATTGCACAGTTCCCAAGACAGACGGTACGGCAGAATTTCCTACAACAAGAGAGCGCAGATTTCAAGACAGAGAATGGGCACATTTCCCGAGTCAAATTGAAGATTAGTTTCTACAGAAATCTGTACCAGTTCATACTTGACTTCTAGCACATTTCCTGAGGTAAAATCTGTTGTTATTTTTGACAAGTTGTACATTATCAGTCAGTTCTGTGGCACAGATTCCGAGAAAAAACAAACTATTGTTTTCCTGTCACGTGTGGGCAGTTTTTGCATTTATTCTCTGTTGGTACAAATCCCAAGAAAGGTTAGCAGAGGCAAAAATAAGTTGCATTTGCATTTCTGAATTTGTTGAGATGGAAATTAGTGAAATTTTTGAATTGTAAAAGAAGTTTCAATCTTTCTCTTCTTTAATAGAAATAATCTATCTCAAGGATTTTCCTCTGGTGAGGTTTTTCCCTAGGCTTGGCCCTAAATTTTTGTGTTGTCACATTTATCTTCAGATTGAAGTTGAGTGCATTGGTGTTTATACTTAAAACTATCAGACAAATTCATCTTATGAATTTTTAGTTCAAACAAGTTATAAATCAGATTTGCAGTCAAATGTTTGATAAACGTCCTATACAAGGTTTTGAGATTGTTTATCAAAATTCTTCATGGTATCAGAGCGTGATTGTTGAAGGAGGTGTGTTAAGCTGTGTAATACATAACAGAAGAGATTCAAGTTAGGGTCAGTTAAATATTATCATGTGAAGTCATGACCTCAACAAGATTGCGATATGAAGATAGATTGGATGGGTCTAATAATTTCAGCCCATGGAAAGAGCGCATAACCGTATTGTTCAAAGAGTTGGAGCTATGGGATATTGTTGGTGCTTCTAATACCATCACAGTTCCCACAGATGCTGCTTTGAAGACTGCTTTTGACAAGAAAGATATCAAGGCACAAAGAATATTTTTGGACTCTATAAAAGATCATGTGAAACCTCACATCACGGGTAAGTCACATGCTTGTGAAATTTGGAAAGCTTTATGTACACTTTATCAAAGTAAGAATCAGAATAGAAAGATGGTTCTCAAAGAAAAACTGAAGAATACCAAGATGACTGATGTTGATACAGTAACCACTTATCTCACAAAAATTTCTCAAGTTAGAGATGAACTAGGTGCTACTGGTGAGAATGTGGAGGATGAAGAGCTTGTTAGATATGCTCTTAACGGGTTCACTGCAAAATGGCACACATTTGTGCAAGGAGTAGTTTCTAGAAAAAGACTTCTTGATTGGACAAGGTTATGGGATGACTTTGTTCAAGAAGAGACTCGGGAGAGGACATTCCAGAATAGCACTCAAAGCAGTGAAGAAAATGTAGCCCTTCTTACCAAAGGTAAACGTAAAAGGGGGAAGAAAAGGGAGAAAGACCTTAGTAATGTTCGTTGTTATAACTACAACAAGTTTGGCCACTATGCTAGTCAATGTCCTAAGAAGAAGGATGAAAACAAAGAGGGAGCAGCATCAGCAAAAGTACAAGAATATGCTACCCAATTTGAAAAGGAATTTTACTTGGCATCAGTTGAGACTAGTATAGATAGTTCAATAGATTACCATGATACATGGATAGTTGACAGTGGGTCAACTAGCCATATAACCGAAAAGTATGGAGTTTTTCAGATGATAGAAGAAATTGCTCCAAGACACTTTGTTGAAACAGATATTGGAAATCCTCAGGCAGAGATAAGAGGAGTTGGAACTGTGAAATTCCAACTAGCTCTAGAAGAAATTCTTGAAGTAAACAGGGTATTGTTTGTTCCAGGCATGAAACTTAATAGACTTTCTATGTCATCATTGGAGGATGATGGGTATGGATTCTTTGTCAAGACAGGACAAATGTTTCTATATCAAGTAGAGAACTTAGTTGGTACCACAATTTTACTTGGGAATAGAAGAGACAGACTTTATTTTCTACAAGGAGAAGTGATGTTTCCAGGGTCAGGTGGATGGTTATCTGAGACTGAATCTGAAGATGAGGCAGGTGCACAGATGATACCTTCAGATCAGGAGAGCTATGGTGGTAGGAGACTCAGCTAGTATGAAGATTGTGAGCAGATGTAGGGGTTTAGAGAGGATTCCCCTCACAATTCTCAGTTTAGAGTTGTTTTTTGACATGGATCTTCAGGTCACATTCCAAAGCGAGAGGGAGCTCCTTCACAGGACAGAGACTAAGGAGATGGAGATACAGGAATTGTCAGAAGGACCTCCCTCGTTAAGAGGGAGTGTTAGTTTTTATAACTCAGTTGGTCCTGCCCCATGAGTTTGATGTCACATGGGGGGGACATAAATTGTATTTTTCCTATGTAAAGTGTGTTTTATATTATTAAAGTGAATTTTGTACTTTATAAACTTAAAGTGACTTTAAGTTGTAGGACCCAAAAAGTGCATTTAATGTATTTAATAAAGTGAATATGTTCATTAAATGAGAGCCCTTAGATAAAGCTAATCTCATCCTTTGGTTAAGTTGGTTGAGTTAGTTAGGGTTAGTTTGGGTGAGATGAAGTATAAAAGAATGTCTAGGGAAAATAGAGACATCATACCAAGGAAAAAGAAAAGAGAGGAGAGAGATCAGATTTCTGGAGAGAAGGAAGAGCACAGTTTCCAAGACAGACCATACATCAGAATTTCCTACAGCTAGAGAGCGCAAATTTCAAGACAAGAATGGGCACATTTCCCGAGGTAGACTGAAGGGCTCTTTCTGTAGAAATTCGTACCAGTTCATACTTGACTTCTGGCACCTTTCCCAAGGTAAAATCTGTTGTTATTTTTGACAGGTTGTACATTATTAGTCAGTTCTGTGGCACAAATTCCCAGAAAAATCAGATTGTTGTTTTCCTGTCATGTGTGGGCAATTTTTGCATTTATTCTCTGTTGGCACGAATCCCAAGAAAGGTTAGCAGAGGCAAAAATAAGTTGCATTTTCATTTCTGAATTTGTTGAGATGGAAATCAATGAAATTTTTGAATTGTAAAAGAAGTTTCAATCTTGCTATTCTTTAATAGAAATAATCCATCTCAAGGGTTTTCCTTTGGTGAGGTTTTGCCCTGGGATTGGCCCTAAATTTCTATGTTGTCACATTTATCTTCAGATTGAAGTTGAGTGCATTGGTGTTTATACTTAAAACTATCAGACAAATTCATCTTATGAATTTTTTGTTCAGATAAGTTATAAATCAGATTTGCAGTCAAGTGTTTGATAAAAGTCCTATATAAGGTTTTGTGATTGTTTATCAAATTTTTTCAGGCGGCCAGTCCCTTGAGAAGCAACCGAGCAGTAACAATTAGGAGAGAGAACATCATCATCTTCCATTCTTAAAGAATGGCTCTCAGCTCCAAACTGAATCAAATTCCTGGTAACTGACCAGGTGCCTCTATTCTCCCAGAGAATGGCTTACAGTACTAAGTTGAGCTTCAGTCCCAGACTGATTCATGTTGATCAACTCCTGGACCCTGACTGGGTCCTCCATTCTCCCGGAGAATGATCCTCGATACTAAGCTGAGCTTTAGTCCCAGACTGAAAGTTGATTAATTACCTGCAAGACCTACTTGGACATCATGTCCCTAGTCTCAGACTAGAACATGTCTCTGCCTCTATGTACAGGATCTACTTGGACATCGTGTCCCTGGTCCAAGACCAGAATACCCTAGAGGCACATAGGGGCCTTGGCCACATGCTAGGGGCTTTGCCATGGCATCAACTTGCTTGGTCCCAGACCAAGAACCCCAGGAGACTACTGGGGGGCCTAGGGTACCTTCTATGGTCTTACTCTTCCCTAGTTAACTGACTAGGGTACCATCCTCTCTGAGAATGGGTCTCGCAATTGCACTAACTTTAACAATTACACCTTGGAGGCCAAATTAGAGACATCCTATGGGAGGTTATTTTTGGCATATGATTATCATTTACAAGGCTCCATTTCACAATATAGTCGATTGATCTCATTGGAGGGTCTCTAAGTGGGCCATTTGAGCTCCATGACATGGATAAACCACTTCATTTGGATGAGACATCCTTGCTAAGAGGGCATGTTTCGATGGAGATCATGACATGTGGCATTCCACTTGGATCTATCATTACTTGGTAGAAATCATTTCTTTATGCTTTCCTAGGAGAGATTTAGGATCTCAATTTTTTATATTATTATTTTATGTAAAGGAGGTTAGAGCTTGTTCTTGATATAAGAGAAGCTCCTACTATTGTTGAAGGTTGTTGAAAGTTTGTGGAATACAAGAGACTATTGCTTGGACTTTTTTTAAGGTTAACGGAGCTTAAGGCACATGTGTGGACTGAATTTCCTAATATTACTGCTGTGATTTCTTGCCTCAAATGTGTTTATGAAGGGATATACTCCAGGTAACTTTGATCCTCATTAGAAGAAATTTCATTGTAGTTCATTCCCCTTTTAAAATATTTGTGTCTATCGCTGGAAAATGTCTTTATGCATCTTCTTTCTTAATTTGGATTAGCTACAATTTACATGATCTTGTGGTAGACACACCCTCATCCATCTTCCTTCATCCAGATTCCTCTCAAGATATTTCTGTTTTAGTGACCAACAAGATAGGATTGCTGTAGGTTCTTCATCCAGGCTATATGCTTCCTTGTCATCATATGAAAACTACTTACATTAACTGCCTAATAAACTCCATATGCCCGATAGTACTTTAGGCAGAAATCTGAAAATTATAAACATAAATATCAGAATTCAGATTTGTTTTGCTAAGTCAAGAAAAAATTCCTTCTGATTATCTTTTGATTGGCTTAGGCTTTCTTAGGGATACCCCCCTTGTGCCATTGGAGAGCTGGCCAAAAGTGCGTGAAGGAGTTACTGCTGTAACATTGAGTAATCCGTCTTTAAGGTCCTACTTGTGCTTTAGGACATAATCACTAAAAGGGATTGGGTGGTAACAGGCCCTAAAGGGTCCTGCTCTTCACTTCATTGACCTTCAAGAAAATAATATTAAAACAATTTTGTTGATGAATTTCATTCCAAAAATTAGTAATTTTTAAATAACACCTTTTAGAGAATGAATTAAACAAAACATGAAACAATAAATGGAATGGGACATCTAGTTCCTTCATTCTTGATCTTTGCATATACACGGTTTCTATCTTTGTTTGCATTGATACATTAGTTTTCGAAAATCAAAGTCAATCTTACCATCTATAACAAAATGAACATTACCTTATCCCATCCAAATACACAATAGATAGGAAATTTAGAAGCATAAGTAGTTCAACACCAGAGCAAAAAAAATATTAAAAGCTTTCGATTAAGGAAAGAACGTCTTGGAATATAGAGTGACTAGAAAAGAATGAAACGTTTAACTAAAATTACCTATTCATATGTAGGTAGTATCTTTGCACTATCTTGTAAATGATAAAACAAAGAATTTCTTGATTTTAAAAGTCAATAAAACAAGTTTCTCTTAAGATTCTCCAATGCGTGTTTCTCACAAAACCATAAGTTAACATTAGGCCTTGGAAATAGTGAATAAAAGTTTATTTCACTATCTTCAAAAGATCAAACAAGATGCAAAATTATTTTTTTAAGGTCAACAACTCAAATGGGATGACAATGGACATACTATGAAGTGTGTATTTCATGCTTTGCTTCATTTCGGAACATCTTTATATTTACTTCTTATAAATCTAAGTTCTGAAAAAATATGTTGAGACCATTTGAGCACATTCATTTTGTACTTTAGGGTATCATCAAATTGTCTTGATATTATGGTCACCGTATTTCTATTAGACAGGACACAAGGCTCAAAACATGATAGAAGATACTTACATTGTTATGGTTGATGGTGAATTGCAATATCATAAGTTACCTCAAATATATCTACGGAACTCAAAGGCATTCTTACTTTACTCTCAATTATGTTACTCATAGTAGAATACAAGCTATTCATATAAATAGCTGGAGTTTGATTGTTGGACAAATACCTTCAACAGTGAAGAGAAATAGCATTGCTTCACAAAAGAGAGTCCTAAGCCTCAACGAAAAAAGCCAAAGAAAATTAGAAATAGATAGAATTGTACAAACCTAGAAGGTCCATGCACTCCATACAAATGCTCTAGTGTAAATTGATCAATTGCACTTCCAAAGTCAATAACTCGCCTACATAAGAAATAAACATGAGATTCTTAAATATCATGACCCTCTAGGTCAAGATAAGCACACATTTGACAATATGACAGGGAAAAACCAATACAATACATTTTCAAACACACAAAGAAAAGAAGGGAAAATTAAACTTGAAGTTAATAAATCCACAGAACCATTGTATGCTAGTTCATTATTCCTAACCAGAAGAATATATATTGCATTAATATTGATAATGATTACAAAATTGCCTTATCTATTGATATAATAGTGATTGATGTTAACTGAGTTTTGTAAATGTAGTATTAGGCCTAGTTATAAAGTTGATGTGACTTTAGATTTGAAATAAAGCAAATGTAGGTTAGGTGAGATATTTAAGAATTAAGACATGCTCCCTTCTTTTTGTAAGTACTAAGTGGAGCTCAATTAATGGTGCTTGTGCTTTTTTGTACCTCTTTTGTTCAACATCAGGTGTTGTGATTATTGACCAAAATATATGATTTTGGTTGAAAGGGTTTGATTCTCAACATTACTGGACTCCAACAACTTGGAACATTTTCCTTGGGGTGATTGTCAGGTATATGGGCATTCCATTGGAACTCCCACCGATGGCTATGTGGGATCAGTGTGTACAACAGATTTAGAGTAGGATTCATGTCTGGCATAAGAAGGGCCTCCTATATGTTGGGAAGTTCACAGTGGTTGGACAGATTTTCCAAGCTTTGAATATTTTTTGTCTCTTGTTGACTGCCTCGTACAGATTAGTTTCAGCATCTGGAGCAAATTCTGTGGTTGTATCTTATTAAAATTTACCAGGCATAATGGAAAAATAAACAATAAACAATAATAAGGATGTACATAATAATGGCCAATATTTACCCTGGAAACCCTTTACCGAGAAAAAATAGCCTTCAAAATATATCTTTCATTACCCTTGGTATCTGACCAAGCCATGGCCAATCCAGCCAACACCGGCCACTTGAGGCATTTTACAATGGAGTTACTCAAGCCTTTAAATAGGCTTCATCACATACTAATACCATGGGTAAAAACCATCGGCTACCCAACATCATGGGCTTGTAAACCACCAATGGTAAACCCATTAATGACCAATTACATGTTAATCTAATTACTTTTTACCAAAAAAAAGTTAGCCCAACATTCCCCCCTTTAAACTTGACCTGGGGTAAACACCTATTCCTTTTCAAAGTTTATCACTAGGTAACTATGAATACAACATGCGCTCCCTTAATTATCACCTAGGTCTACATCCATACTCTACACCGATGATCCAATAAACAGGGGGTACATATGTGATTAAATCCAACTCCATTAAAATGTTAACAATTGTATACCCAAACATCATCCATTTGTTTCTTTACCTGCATCCATATCTAATCGAATTCCAGTGAGCAAGATCAAGCACTCCTTAACTAAGTACTTCTTCATTAAAGTCAATGATCTAGGGATTCCCTCGTGAGAGAGATTTATCGCCCAAACATGGCTTTGATACCATATTAAATTTACTAAGCATTATGGGGAAATAAAAATACACAATAATAAGGATGCACATAATAATGGCCAATATTTAACCTAGAAAACCTTTACTAGGAAAAACCAGCCTTCAAATGATATCTTTCATTACCTATGTTGCGTGGGTACCCATACCAAGTACTTGGGTACTTGAAAGGTATGTACCCCATCGTACCCGGTCATACCCAAATCAGACCTCACGTACTCGAGACGTCATTCATAAAAGTTGGGTACTTGCATGCATTTCGATACACCATACCCTGTGTTTGGGTATGCTGGGGATAAAACCGTCAGTCAAGTTTGGTCAATCCGCTGGTTAGGGGGTCGATTTGCAATGTTAAAAAATTAAAACTTTAATAAATAATTTAATAAACATTATTAAAACAAATAAGTGGGCCCTTACCTAATCCCAGGTCCCAAACATTAAGTTTTAAGCTAAGTCCCTAAACATCATCTATGTACTTTTATCATTTCATTGCATCGCCTCATCAAACAGGTAGACTTTTAAGAGAAATCGATATCCTTATCTAGAGTCTACTTGTTCGTTCATAGAGTTTAGATATTTGGGGAATTCACCTCCAAGAGAAATTGATATCGTTATCTAGAGTTTCAAGAGATGGGACTAGTACATAGATGATGCTACCTATGTGGATGAGATCCAACCAGATAGCCTGGTTGAGCTGCCTCCAGTCACTATTGATGAACAGGAGCCTCAACTCGCGAGCGATGCCTATGTAGAGAGCTTGCTGATAGAGGAGCACCTTACATTGTTAAAAAATGAGGGCATTGAAGGAAAATCATATGTTGGGGTTGGTTGGAGCATGGCATCCTCCTTTCGACTCACCTTGCACTTGGAGGAGCCGAATTGCACATTTGTATTCTTATTTTATGTCATTGTGTAGTTTAGTCCCCACTTTGTGGTTGCACTAACCTTAAATTTTATAATGTCATTAACTTTGTAGGCTTGAATTTGTAAAAGGTTGAGGGTTGTCTCATATAAATAAGACAACCTTACCTCATTTCTAAATAGGGATAACGGTTCAAATATGAAACTTTTTCTTTTTATCTTGGTTTATTGGAGTTATTGAGCTAGTGTACACCTCCCTATTGGATCTCTTTTCTTACTTGGAGGATGAATGGAAGGAATTCTAGGGTTTGATTCTTGCACATGACAAGCTGATGCTAAAACTAGTTGTAATAACTCATGCTCAAGGGTGACCTAATGTGCATTTCCTTGCTCATTCTTGATTAATGTTGGTAACTTTATCTCCTAACACTAGTTTAACATTGCTCTTGAAGTGCTTTAAGTTTGGACAGAGTTAGAGTTTGTTTGCTAGCATTTTATCAACTTGTTTAAGGACACCATCCTATCAAGGATCTCTCTATTGTTTTATTAGGCCTTGGACTTCTCTATTTTCCCTCGTTTGGGTTTCACTGCCTAACCCTTGAGGTTGCTAGCTTAGTCCTAGTTGCAAATATTGAATTGCCATCTTAAGAGGGATGTTAGCCTCGATCTCTCATAGCCCTAGGGTTTGCGATAAGAATCTAATTGCCCTATCCTAACAAAACTGTCCATCTCATTTTATCAAAATTTTACATGTTTTATTTTATGCAAAAAATACAAAAATATTTACTACTGGAAAAACCCTAAAAGTTTAAATAAATCCAAAAATATGTGATTTTGTATTTCTGGTCCACCCTAAAAATTTGCCCTAGGATTTTATCCACAAATCCTAGAGGGCGTCCTCTTTTGAGCATGTGCATTAGGATAAGTGAAATCATTGAAATGGGGTAATTGCTAGCTGTTTGGTATTTTTGGTCCACCCTCAAAGTGCACCCTAGTTCAGTCATCCTCTTTCCCTTGAGGGCGTACCTTTCTAAGGGCTTACCTGGGAAGTGAGATATTGTCTAGGAAAGCATGAAATTGCCTTGAAAGGCATGACATTTGTTGAGCTTTGTGATACATTGAATAACTCCATTATTGTATGATTGTTGTTTCTTATTTAATATTGTTTCACTCTGATAAGACACTAATCATAGCTATTAAGGTTTTGTGGAAGGTATTTGTGGTTTGTTGGTGGTTGCTGGCATCTTTCATTAATTAGGGTTTCCCCCTCGGTTTTGGGTTACACAAAGGGTTGAGAAGTTAGACTGTGGTGACATTGAATTTAATTCTCTCTCTCGATTTTTCCAACACTATCCTTGGTTCACACAACCTAGTTGTGCTAGGGCTACTAGTTTGAGCGGTAACATTTTGACGTCGTTGTCGACGATGCTGGATGATTGTTGCATAACAGTTGGGGCGTGTTGCTCAAGTCAAATCTTTCAACTCCCTAGCATGAACGACAGATTTTGTAAAAAAGGCATTTCATGAAGTTTGGCAACACTATAACATTTTGGCGTTGTTGTCGACGACCTCAAAGAACAGTTACGACGTTCCACCAGTGTTACCAACATCGACCGAGAAATCGCGAGTTTTTCAGCTCGGCAGTTTTTTCTCAAAAAATCGCGGAAAAAATCGGGGCGATTTTTTCCCGAGATTTTCCCAATTTTTTTCCGATTTATCCCAAGATATTGCCAATTTTTTCGAGGTGATATTTTCCAATGATTTTCTCGATTTTTTTCCCGATTTATCCCGAGATATTGCCGATTTTTTCCCGATTTTTTCTAAAGGTGAAATTGAAATTTTTTGTATTTTTTTTAAGTTTGTCGATTTATTGCCGGTGTTTGCCGATATATTGCTGAGATATCCCTAAACGATGTTTCCTGGACCCTGCCGATTTTTTCGCCGCACTGATGTTTGCAACACTGCATTCCACTAAAGAGGGAAATTAGGTTGAAGTCATTTATCTTTTAGATGCATCCAACATCTTCCATTTGAATCAGGTACATTCTTGTTTTGTACTTTGGTGAGATTTGTTTTGATCTAACTTGACAAGTTTCTCTTGGTGACTCAACTGAAGAAAAAATAAAGAGGTACTCTATAAGAACGACTCCACGAGGTAAGTTTTTCTTTGTACTTTGATAGGATTATTGTTAAGGGGTTAACCTTGTAGTTCCTATTTGGCGACCCCATTGAAGAAAACAAACCAAGAAGTGCAATTCAAAACAACAAACCTCAGTTATTAAAAAGATGATTTGGAATCGCCTGATGAAACAAGAATTCACAATTGGTATGCTCCACTACACTTCTCCAATATTCTCGAATATCCAAATGAGTCAAAAAAATGTGGTTGGGTCAAGTCCATTCCAATATTTTGTGAATATGAAGATACAGTTGCAAAGCATATTACGATTTTTGGTGGATTTTTTGTGGCTCGGGACACTGTGGACAGGGATCTCAAAATGAAGATGTTGATAATATCTCCTTATTTGAAGAATAACAAGGATGTGGGAGATTGGTATGATGAGCTTGTTACCGACTAGGTTGCATCTAGTCGGACTTTCAAGTGAGCCAGCAAAGATGAACAAAGTACTTGTTCAAATTCAGATCTTAGAGGTCCATCAGGCCTTCATGGAGTTTTTATTTTTTGTACCACATGTTCATACCCCTTCGAGGAAGTTGTAATAAATGTACTAGCATGACAATTTTTTGTAAAGGACTTGACTTCCTAAGACTTAAACGCCAATCCGATCATTCCAAGGTGTTTTTCCCCTGGTCAATTATGCAATGCTAAATAAGCAATGTATAATTTTCGAGTTTTTCACCGCTCCTCCAAAGCCGGAATGGTCGTCTTGATAGGTAGGCCTTAGGAGGTTATTAAAGTTCATGTGTCAATGTATATGAGCGTGCTAAGCATCGATATTGAGTCATGTGGACATGTGCTAGGTCCTCCTAGAGTTTCGTCCAATTCCAAGAAAAATATATTTTTTTTTCTGTTTTTTAAGCCATTTTTGATGGTTTAATTAAAAAACTTCAAAATGAAATAGTAGATGGGTTCGAAGTCTGTTTGTCATGGGGATGTTCATTTTCACACTCAGAGCAGCCTTTTTACCTCAGGGGCCACTTTTCCTATGTTTCGGGCTGCTAAAACATCCCAAAAGGAATTATTTGGCCAACGGGGCATCAAATTGGCACTTAAATGCTAAAAGTGCATCAATCTAGCACTAAGAGACAAAATTGAATAAGTCAAAATTCAAATTTTTTAAATGTGAAATGACATGGCATGAGGGCCCCATCTCATGCGCCTCTCTTCCATGTATTCAAAATTCAATTTTTTTAAATGTGAAATGACATGGCATGAGGGCCCTATCTCATGCGCCTCTCTTCCATGTATGGACTTAAAATTTGGTTTTAATTTGAGGTCGCTGATTGTTATAAGGGGGTGACGTCAAACATTAAGTGGCTCGCCAAATTCCTCACGTCATGGTTGGCCACGCCAAGGAATTAGCATTTGGAGTCGGTTTTGGCGATGGATTGACTAGAGGAGCTAGTGAATCACCAAGACAAACCAAGTGCGTCTTCCATTTGATGATTCACGGTTTGGCTCATGTGGCAGGTAAATGGACACGTTGGAAGATAAACCAAAGTATCACTCCCAGGCCCACGCGAATGTATTGGTGAATTGATCCTGGAAGGTTGGTGCGCTTCATGTAAAAGGGTGATGCATTGATAAGATAAAGCAAGTTGTTTAAACGTAGATTGGGATGTGGCATGATACACTTGGCATTTATGCATGTGGCATTCAAGGAAAGAGTTAGTAAGAGCTTGGTGAGTGCGCACCTCTCCATGAGAGAGGTAGCGTATCCTTCATACAATCAAATCCATCCAAGTTTCCAGCACTTTAAGTCCCACTTCAAGTTAATGCTGGATCATTCCACAATCAACTCCACTACTCGAGCTCTACTCCAAGTAATGATTACCCCCCCCCTTCTCTCAATTTCCTATTTAAGTAGGTCACTTCTCCATTGCTAAAGATTGGAAGGTTGAACCTCTACTTGCATGCATTGCAATATTTCTCCAAGTATTGTTAAGAAAAGGATTTGGAGGCAATTTCGGTGTGGGATCCATGAATGTTTGGTTGATGTGTCTTTGTTAAATCATTGAGGTAACATGTACCAGTTTTCTTTCATATGTGCAATTGTTGGGATACTTGTCTTTATAAGGAAATTTACATTTCAGTGAGAATAGGAAGTGATTCTTGTTAGCCTACTTCTTATTGTGAAATATATTAGACTACCACGAATTATATGATTTCTTGTATGGATCTATAATATTTCTTATCTTCTTATCATTTCACACAGGTGCTTTTAATCCACTTTGCAATTGTTGAGTGTTTGTTACAGGAAATCCAAGCTGGAGTATCTGATGAGTGAGTGGGCTCTCCCTCTTCTAAAATAACTTTGAAGTAGAAGCATCATCCCTCTCTTCTCACCAAAGAAGGCGTCACCATCCCCTTTCGATTTCTTGCTCCATCTGGTTCTATCACTTCTTGATCTAAAAAAAAAACTTCCAAATTTATTGTGGTTACAATTACTTTGATTAGATATACTTTTCAAATAAGTATCTAAAGTAGATTTAAATTCCTAAGTCTAGATCTCGTTGAATAATTAAAAGTTCTTATTTAAATCTTCAGATCTAGCTCTCTTTTTGCAAGTTCAAAGTTGAAATTCAAAATTACTTGGCTAAGAAGATTAAAGTGCTTTCATTTCATTTATTTGGCATATGGTGCTTGATATTTACTTGCCAATCTTTTCAAGAAGGCAAGCAAAGATCCTAAGAAGGAAAGCTTCCTAGCTTGCCTTAGTCATTTTCAACTAATTTTACTTGGAATTTTTTAGATTTTATTTGTAGATTTTCCCAAGACACTCTTAAAGTATCTTTGGGCTTCTTTCACATTCTTTTCATCACTTCGTTTTGTTGGTTTACAATAAAAGAGGAGGAAACTCTAGTGAATTTTCGCAAAATTGAGCAAAAGGAAGGCCCACGGAGATCCCCTTTGCATAAAAAATCAATTTCTTCAATAAGTTGTAAGCCTTTGGATCCAAAGTATAAGGATCAAAGTGCATTTCTTTTATGTTGTAAAATTATTAATAAAGATTTGAGTAAGCTCCTCAGAGCCCACTCCCTATCCCCCCTGGGGGGATTCGCGTTGGTGTCCATTTTCATGGTTTTTCTTCTTCTAGTGTAGTTTGTTTCAGTACTTCGCTATTTTAAATTATATTTCATTTTTATTGCAAAGTAATACAAATACTAACCCACTGCGCTATACCAAATTACCAAAAGGAAAAAGATTTGCGCAGTGTAGTAATTAGAAAACTTTCATTTTTGCACTCTTACATTTAAAATAAACCCCCTTGCTCTCCCGAGTACGGTTCATGGATAAGGGCTTGCTCGAGTATTGAACCTGGAAAGAGATTCTTGGGGTTTACATTTGTCATTTTCTAATCAAACAAATTTCGTTCAAAAAAAAATCTTTAAAACCAACAAGGCCCTCATCCTCGTATGCTCTACTTCCACTGCAGCTTCGTCTGATCAGTTGGTTGTATCATAAAAGGATTTGGGTGACTAGTAATTAGTTTCATCTTTTACTAAATATCCTGAACAACGAAAATCCAGTGTTGTGTTTTGCTTCCTGTGGGGAAGTTGTGCAGAGGAAGCAGGAACAACTAAAAAGCAACCGCGGGGCCCCGTTAGGCTACATCCTTGTTGGTGTAGTGTTGAACATCCCCTCGTGACTCCATTCAACCCACATTTCCTCGTGTGCTACCACACTTGGTGAGTTTGGACATATTCCTTGTACCTCCGTGGTATATCGGGAATCCCCCTCCTTGCTAATAATCCAGATAATTACCACATTAATAAAACCAACCAAGAATTTACCCACTCCCTTAATTACTCATCTAATAATCTAAAATTCACCAACCGAGACACTGCAATACTTTAACTGAGACTACACTAGCAACCCACATTTCAAAGCACTTTCTTCATTTTGGCACTGATATAATCTATTATTTTTTGCATAAGTTAATTCCGCAGTGTCTTGAATATTGTGTATCTATTTGACTAAGGGTTGCTAAAGTAATTTTACTTGCAGTAAGTGGTGGGTAATATTTAAATTCATTCCATTTTAAAACGCCTAGAAAATATGTGTTTCCTACTTTCATAGTTAGAAACAAACTTAGATTTATTTTTTATAGGGTCCACCCCCCTTGGCTTCGCTAGGAGTTGGCCTAGACGAAGGAGCCGAGTATCATGTGACAGCACTTGGCTAAATCTTGCCCCCAAGGTCGCACCCAGTGACTTGAAGATTTCTGCCACGTTACTTGAGGTGTGAATTAGACGGCAACAAAGCTTCCTCATAAGGGGATATCTTCACTCTTGTAACTGGTCAAGGCATTCGAGAAACAATGAGATCCTAATATTGACAAAGAAATTATGGAGGCCATGATTTCTCTTCCCAAGAAGGAGCATATCCAAGAAATCCTTGAAGACCGTTTTGCTCCTCTTGATTTGTCAAGCACTTCAGATAAGTTACCAAAGAAATTCATGGCAAATTTTATTCTCAGAGTGATTATCTTGCTAGCCATGTCCAAGATGTTTTGGTAAATGCTCCATACTACGGTATCAAGACGAAGACGCATACATGAAGTCATTTGTATTGCATTTGGAAGGCAACGCCCTTGCTTGGTTTAAAGACTTGGACAAAGATACAATATCCTCTATTGCAAAATTGATACAGGTATTTTGCAGCTATTGGTGCCTAGAAAAGCGGAAGAGATAGAAACCCTATGTCGAAGAGGTAAAGAGCTTCTTCAAGAACGGAAGTTAAGAAGAAGACTGAGTCCTTGAGGAAAACATTGAAGAAGAACATAGCAAAGATGATTAGATTGTCCCAAACCTGGAAGAGCATGGAGCAGACCTTGTCGAAGAAATCCGTGATAAAGATTAAGCCCTGGAAGGATTGCTTGAAAAAACCATTAATCAAGATCTTGTCGATAACATTCTAGGCCTTATGTCCAAATAAGGCCTAATCAAAGAAATTGAAGAACGCAAGGAAATGGTGAGTTCTCCTTACCCTCATTTTGAAAAAAATTATGATACCTTGGGCATCTTGGAAGAAAATGGCAGGATTCTTGAAGACAATGATTATTGGAAGTTCCTTGGTCCTCTGATCTACGATTCTTTAAGGCTTGGTTGTATCATATCACAAAATTTAGAAGAAATCTATGAACCTTTCCTTCCATTCAAAAAAGAAAAAGGGATCAGTCTAGTTCAGGATGAGCAGGATTTTCATACAGGTTTCAAACAATATGAAGAATTATTTCTCAAAGAATTGCTTCCAGTTAGGAAGGATAACGAAGATATGGTTCACGAAAATATGGTGGATGCTTCTCTTTGTCCTTTTGGTGATGAAAGTTCAATGGACCTTCCTTTCTCTTTCCCCCGTAGAGACAAATCTTCTGAAGATGAGAGGTTTGAGGAAATTTCAGTTAAAGAAGATGGACTCCATGGATATAATGATGCACATTTCTCTTATGACGATGATGATGTGGGTATCGACTATTGGAATTTGGGTGAAGAACCCATACATGATTCCTCCAGTAAGAGATATGAGTTTTGAATACCTAGAAAAACATACCTCTGAGATCCCTCATGATTACATTCAGCGACGCTCATTTACCATTAAGGATGATATACGTTGCATATGAAGACTTCTATTGCAAATCTTGATCAGCCAGGTTTACCATCTCCTAGGGTGGATCTCAACCAGCACTCTCAGCTATGCTTCTTAGAAATTCATGCAAATTTTAGACAACTAGAAGACTCAGCCAATGAAATTGTTTGTTCTTGAAGCAATATCAGGTATTAAACAACCTTCACCTTTGACGTTGTTGATCAGTTTTGGAGGATGAACTTCAATGAGTTCAAGTCTCAACCAAGTATGGGTGCAAGTATTGTATTAACTTCTCCGTGTGTTGATAGTCATTGTTATTCTATTTGCCTAGAATTTGAAGGTACTAACATTGTGGTTGAATATGAATCTCTCTAGCTTGGCCTTGAGTAAGATAAAGATTATGGGATTAAATTTCTGAATGTTGTTGGAAACTCTAACCCAATGTGATGCAAGTCAAAGGAAAGTTTGCATGTGAAAATCAAAGGTTAAAAAGGTACAGGGATGCAGTGCGAATGGCCACAAAAAAATTCAATGCTTATCTTTACAAGTGATTCACAGAGCTCAGAATCAGCTAGCTAATTCCCTAGCCAACTGCTTCCATTCTTTACACTTGCAAGGTCATTCTAGAATCAAGAATAGTGCAAATAGTGTTCATGCCTTCAATACCTGGTAACCTTGAGGATCGACAGATTTTTTATAACAACAAGCAGATTCACAAGATTATGAACATGGAAAGGTTGTCGAGGGCACCTGCCCTTGGAGGCTGGCTAGTGAAGCAAAGATTATCTCAATGAATTATGAAAGTGAAATGCAAATTATTAATGTGAACCAAATGTTAGATATTTGTTAGAGTCTAATGGAAATCTTCTAGGCACTTAATCCATATGTGAGACACACCCATCCCCTAGTGTTACCTATCCTGCATATGTCTGAGTGGATTCTTTTGTCCCTTTTTTTTGAGAAATCACAATGTCCAGGTCAAACAAGTCAACTTGGCTTAGCCTAGCCCAGCTTCATTCACCTTACCCATCTTAGCAGTGTGGTTAAGTTTGTAAGTGCACATATGTAATGGGCTTCATGAAAGATCATGCACCTACTTTAACACAAGGCTTACCTTTATTTAATTGATGTTGATCACCACTATTACGTTACTTATGTTTTAGTTGGTTATTAATATAAATAAAAAAGCATCATTCACCCCTTATGCATGCAAGATCATTCAGGTTTTAGTTTAGTCATCAGTTTGACTATGTTTTACTTGCTCAACCCAGTTTGACCAGGTCAACATAGAGGTCCTGGGATGAATTTGGCTACAGTTGTTCAATTGTTGTATTTTGATGCCTTTGGAGGCCATTTAGACCATTCCAATGCTTTAGAAATGCAAGAATTGGTTCAACGCAGTGATTGGGTGAATTTTTAATGAGATGAACCAAATTTTATGAAATTTTGAAAAAATTATTTGAAAGCCTTCCACCAAAATCGGTTTTGGGGTATGAGTAATGAGCATTACCAGATTGCTACTTTTTGGAATTTTTGGTGCAATCAGATTATTCTGGTCAGTTAAGGATGAAGTTATTGGCATATTGAATATTTATAGAGCATTTCAGGCAGTTTAATTATAAATGATCAAAGTGACCATGGCTTAGCAAGTGAAACGATGGGCAAGTGAATGGCAACGATTTGACTTGGATTATGTTTCTTATGCTCCAGAGGGCATCCAGGCACATTTCCACTTGGTTTTGTCATTTCTGGAATCAACACTTTATATCATGCCTCTCTTGGGAAAATTGCACTTCCTAGGGAGGGTGACTATTAGTGATAATGTATCATGTATTGAGTACCATGTACCTTGTGGGATGTTATGTTATGCCCCTAGGAGATCTATCTTGATGTATTATCATGTTATATCATTTTATTATGTACTTGGGCGTTATGATGGAAAGTCACCTCCTCACTTGGTCTAGTTGATCCATGTATATGTGAGAAATATAATCTCCATCGTTGATTATCACTTATCTATCTTTTGATCTCAACCACTCAGTTTAAAGTTGGTTAGGGATTTGGTCCCTCTCAACACTATTTAAGAGAGGAGACCCCTCATTGTAAAGGGACTTTTAGCAATCGAACAAGTGGAATAGAGAAAATTCCTTTGTGATCAAAATACGTGTGTTACTATGGATCGAATGCTTATGATTGTGATTGAAATTTCTTCTCCATTGCATTAAAAGATTTTTGTGAAGACTCTTGCATTATTTTTGTGGATCTAATTTTTGCTTCAGACAGAGAACCAGTGTAGGAGGGGTGCACCACTTGCGGAAACCCATTGTTGTTTCTCTTTTGGATTTGGTTCAAACAAGGAGTGTTTTTTGTCCTATGATCAATCACTTCTCTTATTGTTTTTGTTTCTCGTTTGTAGCCGCTTATTTTCTTGTCAATCTAATTGATTTACCTTGGCTTGGTAGGAGTAGGGCCGCACTTGGCCACCTGGCCATTCTGGATTAAGCTAGATCTTCATCAAATCTTGGTAGGAGTAGGGCCGCACTTGGCCACCTGGCCATTCTGGATTAAGCTAGATCTTCATCAAATCTTTTCATTTGATATTTGCGAGAGTAATCCTTACCATTTCGACAATCTTTTACAGTATCCAAGTACGAATCATAGAGTAAAATATTTATTTTAATTTTCTATCCATTAGTCATTCTGCAAATTACATACTAAAACCCTCACTTAAAAAATATAAAAATTCTTTGGGTTCTTGGGGTCACATAACTTGAAATTTGGCAAAGCTTTCGTGGGTTTGATTCCTCACCCCCTAGGAGACAAAATCCCTCTGGAGGCGTCATTGTTGGGGACTCCATATGCCCTGTATCAAAGGCACTAGTCACATAAGCATTTACAAAATCAATAGTGCTCTTGGAAAGTTTACAAATGATTGGTCCAACTATGGGGTATCCATTGTATCTGATGGGTGGACAAATGTTAAAGGAAAGCCATTGATAAATATTCTTGGTGTGTCTGCTAGTGGTGCGGTCTTCCTTTCCGCTCATGACTACTCGGATCGCTACAAGACCGGTATTAATATTGCACAACCTTTACTTGAAACCATTCAAACGATTAGGCCATACAATGTCATTCAAGTCATCACAGATAATGCTGTTAATTGTAAGGCAGCAGGAGCAATCATTGAGGATAAGCTCCCAATATATTTTGGTCAAGGTGTTTGGTTCACACATTGAACCTTTTGATGCATGATATTGTTAAGATGAAGGACCCTAGTTATCGATGGATTGGTGCCTTGTGCAAGAGAGGTAAGAAAATGATAAAATTTATCACCAATCATAGCATGGCCCACCACATTTTTTGCAATCACTCTAGGTTGGACCTATTGAAGATTGCGAAGACTAGATTTGCTAGCTACTACCTCACCATCATGAGCCTTTTGAAGGTAAGAGAGGCATTGAATAGTATGGTCTCAAGTGATTCATGGCAGGGATTGAAAGACAGAGTTGCAAGCGCATCTGATAGACATGAGTTTCAGGAGGTGGAGGACATGGTTCTTGATGGTCAGTTCTAGGAACATAAATATGTTCTACAGTTCACCAAGCCTGTTTATAATATGATTCGTTTTGTAGATACAAATCAGCCGGTGATTGGGGAGGTCTATGAGCAAATGGATACCATGCTTGGTCATATCAAAGACATTGTTGAGCAAAGAGATGCAATCTTGTATGACAATATTCATAAACATGTGGTCAAAAGGTAGGATAATTTGAATGTTCCACTCCATGCCCTTGCATATGTCCTTACCCCAAAATATTATTCTCCATCAGGTTGGCCCAACCTGCACCTGGCGGTGGAGTTAGGAAAAGACCACACACACCTCCAGAAGTGCAAAATGGGTATATGCTTGCATTAGACAAGTTGGTCCCTAATGAGGAGCAGTGTGCTCAAGTACGGACTGAATTGAGCCAATACATCAGTGAACATGGATTCTTTGGTACCTTGCATGCAACCAAAGATCAAGAGAGGTTGGATCTTATCCGTTGGTGGAACATGTATGGCAGTGGTGCCACATATTTGCATAAATTGGTGGGAGGGTGCTTTCACAGGTTGTCAACAGTTCTTGTAATCCATCTGAATGGCACCTCTCCGTCCGAGTGCCGACATCCCTCATGTTGGCACACAAAAGGACGTCTATGGATTGAGGTTTGCCCATAACACTATATTTTTGGATTATTATATAATACATTCTTCCTCTATCAGCTGGTTACTTTGCCATTTTTCTATGTTAAGCTGTATTCGCAACTCTCTATATATGCAACTCGCGCATCATTCGCGAGTGTCGGTTGCTACAAGTCGCGAATGGATGTATTCGCGGGTTGCTCTTATAGCAACTTGCGAATCATTCGCGGGTTGTCCTTCTACATACCCACGAATATGTCTCTTAACATTTAAAAATAAAAACACGCGATGATCTGAGATTAGTTAAGCCATTTACCATTAATCCTCTTAACTGTCTCAACCTCCTCAACCTTCGAAACTACCTTATTTCCTCCATATAAATACAGGCCTTGGGGAGGGTGTTTGATAGACACGGGGAGAGCAAAGTTATGCTGGTGGATTGTATACAGAAGTCTTTGGAGCAGTGGAACTCAGAATCCTTTGGTTGCAGAGGAGTCCTTGTCTCAGGCGTTGGGTTGTAATCTGAACTCTTTCCATTATTGATAATAAAGAGAATCCTTCTTCCATATGTGTTTCATGTATCTTGGTTTGATAAATGTTTATGTTTTTGCATCTTATATGTGATTTATCTAACCTGCTTATATATATATATGAATCATCTCGTATCTGGAAGATTGGCTCTTGACAGGTGAAAGAGGAGCAACCTTGAAGACTTTGGAGGTGAAGCAAAGCGGAAGAGGACTAGCAAGGATCGACCTTCGTTAATTGAGTAAGTCTTTCTAATCCTCCTATTTCCTTTACTGCACTTTAGAGTCAATTGTCTGCAAGTTGATTGAGTATGTTGGTAACCCCAAACCTATGGTTATTAGGTGTATAATCCTGTACAACAGAACTGGAGACTCCGCTGGGGATTGCCTAGACTGCTGTAGGTTGTTTCTGTCACCCCTGACCAGTCTTTGCTTGAAGTCTGTATGTGATCTTACATCCTGGTTCATACTTGCCTCAGTATTTGAAAGTCTTTGGAATTTTTCTTGCCTTTTGAGAAAAATATTATACCCATTCGCGAGTTGTTCTTCTGAACAGTCGCGAATACAAGTTTGCATTCGCGGGTTGCTATACTGGACAGTCGCGGATCATTCGCAGGCTGCTCTTATATACAGTCGCGAATCTGCCTGGAAGTAGGGGTTTTTTAAGTTAAGGTTTTCTTGGTCCTTTCTTTGTGTAATCCCTTTTGGCGAGTTGATTTTCTGTAAGAATGTTGTTTGGCTTGTCTGTGTGCCTCTGTTGATCACACTTTGAGCTTTTTCGAAAGCCCTTGAGTCTCTTTTTACTTGGATTATTTTCTGTTTGCATGCTGAAGTGGTTGGCCTGTTTGGGATGAAGGTTAAGGTGTCTTTGTCCAGATCTGTGTTTAAGGTCTTGGGCGCTGTTTTTCCAGTCTGTCTTTGGACAGTGGCTAGTTGTCATTTGCCTTCATAAGTCTACAGTGATTTTTTGTCATTGTGTGCACCCAAGATAGGGTTCCTAGCCTTCCTTTGTTAATTGTCTTTTGGTTCTGTCAGCCTGTTTGCTTCAGTTTGTTGCTTTTAGACAGTTTATTTGATTCAAGATTGCTAAAGTACAGTGCATCCTAGGTGCATGACTCTAGGGAGTTAGAGTCATCCTTGTTGCTTGTTCTTTGTCTTTGTTGTAAGTTTTTATAGCATTAGGGTTTGCTCTTTGCTCTTTCCCCCACCTCCTTTGCTTGGTATGATTGTTGGCTTATGTTTCTGATCAGCCTCTATTAGTGACCTTGGTTTGATTTCAGAAGCTTGTTGGTATTGATTTCCTTCTTCTTTTGTTGGTTAACTTCACCTTGCCAAAATAGTTGTCTTGTCTCTTATGCAAGCCTTTCTTCCAAGTAGGGTTTATACTAACTTTAGGGCATTTCTAGAGTTTGTTTGGTGGTTGTATAGCAAAGTTCCTTTTGCTTTGTTCTTATTATCTGCATACTTTGCTTTGTAGGTAGTTTTTCTTTTGCATTTATAAAAGAAAATTAAAAAGAACCTATACTTGTTTTTGCTGTTTGCCCCCCCACCTCCTTCTTTGGCTTGACCGTGTTGGACAAGGTACTGAGCAGCCTTTGTTTGTAGGTTTAGATTGATACTTGGGACTTCTTGACCTTTGTTTATGTCAGTCTTTTTGTTTAGTCTCTTCATTCCAAAGTTGTTGGCTTGTTTACCTTTGTAAGCCTTCTTTTCAAGAGAGGTTGATATCTAACTTTAGGGAAACCTAGGGTTGGTTTGTGGGGTATAGAGTAGTTGTCTATTTGCTTTGCTTACAGTACTTGCTTGCATTAGTTGATAGGCTGATTTTTCTTTTGCATGTATAAAAAAGAAGACAAAAACACATGTTTGCTTTATATGCATGTAGATTACGTTTTTAGTCTAGATTGCATGGCATATCATTGTTTTTGAAAAATAAAAATAAAAAGATTTTGATCTTTTGTGGCTTTCAAGTTTCTATTTGAAAAATAAAGAGAATAGTTTTTGCTTTTTGCATTTCATATCTCTTTGCTTAGTCATTTTGTTTCAACTTTGAGTCAAAACACCACATAAGTTTCATACCATTTACCCTCTGACTAAAAACAGCCCTTAAAATAAACGATATAATTTAAAATTTACTAGTAAGTTTTATTTTATAGGGTCATACAACAACTAGCTTAGGCTAGACTTGTGGGATAGGGAGTTTAAACTCCCCACAAGTGTTAAATCTCAGACGTAGTTGGCCAATCACTAGGTAAATCCTTGATTTTATCGACTATATCTGGGAAGCTCCTCTCAAACAGGAGTTAAGCACGAGGCCGCGTGGAGGCTTGGACAGAGGAGATAACCCTCCGAATCCTTGTCAAAACGTAACTCAGGACTTTTACGCATCTGGGGATTCTGTCCTAGACAGAGTTTCGGGCTCAGCTACCCTGCCCATGTGTACGAGTCCGGCTTGCGACTGTCCCCCTAGACTGTTGGTATAGCCAAGGTAGCCTTTAGTCTCTTGACATCTAGGGTTCATACACAAGTACACCGGAAGGTTATTTCTGGTTGACCTTGGACGAGCTTGGAAGGTAACCCCGGTAAAAAGTGTGGGAGGGCAGTAGGTGATTCCTCCGCTTGTGCCTAAGAACATCTACAGGGACGCCAAGTAACTGTCTATCAGCTTTCTTCTGGAAAGTATATCTTATACCTATTTGTCTGTTTGGCTTTAGGAATTTTTTAGTGAGTGCTGTGTGGTTTGTCTGTACTTAGTGTGCCTTTAGGTGTGTGCTTTGTAATTTTGGTTGCCTATCAACCTCAGACTTTGTCTTCTGGTTTGAAACTATGGCTAGCACCCCTTCGAACACCAACCAAGAGATCCCCATGATGGGAACTCCTTGTAATATTCCTCTCACGGGGAATGTTGGTGTTCCCTTGATGGCCACCCTGAATCTACCTGGATTCACCTTAGGGCTACCGGTGTGGTTGTTTTCCACTCCATCTGTCCTGAATGCTCCTGATGCTTCTCAAGCAAGCTCCTTATATCAAGGGCATCAAAACACTGTTTCCCCTTCACCTGTAGTTGATTCTCCTCCTCCTTCTACCTCATGCGATGAAAGTACTGATACTAGTAACCGACAGTCTAAAAGGAGTAAAAGAAGGGGGAATAGGAAGAAGGCACATAAGCAAGGGGGCACTCGTTCAACCTCTGCAAGTCAAGTTGAACCTCACCACCCAGCCTTTGTTGTTCATGCTAGGGGCACCTATCCAACCTCTGTAGGTCATGTTGGATCTAAGCACTCAACCTTTGCAAGTCAAGTTGATCTTCACCATCCAGCCTCTGTTGATCATACTGGTGGGATCCTTCCAACCTTTTCAGGTCATGTCGGATCTAGTCACTCAGCCTCTATGGTTCATGCTGAGGGTACCCGCTCAACCTCTGTTGTTCAAGTTGAACCTCCCCATCCAACCTCTGTTGTTCATGTTGGATCCATCCATCTAGCCTCTGTGGTTCATGCTGGGGGCACACACTCAACTGCTGCAAAGCATGTTGATCATAACCATTCAACCTCTGTTGTTCATGTTGGTGGTGCCTGTCCAACCTCTGTAGGTCATGGTGGACCCAGTCTCTCAGCCTCTGCAAGTCATGCTGGGGGCAGTCTCTCAGCCTCTGTGGTTCATGCTGAAGACAATCCGTCAGCCACTGCAAGTCATATTGACACTGTTGAAAAGACTACCCGTTCAAAACACAAGCCCAAGTTTCCTTGCAAGCTTTGTGAGGGATACCACCTTACTTATAAATGCCCTTCTATCGCGAAGGTGCGAAGAGTTTGGATTCATGGTCATCCTGTTTTTGAACATTCTGAAGCTTTTCAACAACCAGCCTCTCTTAGTCAGGTTGGACCCAGTCACCCAGCCTATGTAGTTCATGCTGGGGGCAAACTCTTAGCCTCTGCAGGTCATGCTGAGAGCAAACAATCATCCACTCCTAGTCATGTTGACACAGTTGAGAAAACTGGTCATTCGAAGTGCAAACTTAAGTTCCCTTTTATGCTATGCGAGGGAGATCATCTTACTCACAAGTGCCCTGCTATCGCAGAGGTGCGAAGAATGTGGTCCAAGACTCAAGAATTTCCTTCTCCTGAACAACTTATAGTTTCTCAACAACCTACTCAACCTTTGGTTGATCAAGTGGTCGAACCAAACTCTTCTTTCGAAGAGTGATCCTGATGTGATTGAACCAATGTCATCTTTGGTCAATCCCACTCTCCCTTCGAAGAGTGACTTTCATGAAGCGGTTGAATTAATTCCAGTATCGATCAATCCCACTCTTCCTTTCGAGAGTGAGGTGTCTACTAGTCACATTTTCTTCACTGCCAGTTCAGAACTTACTGAACAAGGGGGCACTGAACTCGCTTCGGATCAACCCCCACCAAGCTCTCGGATTGCTTCCTTTGATTGGGATAGCCTAGTTGAGCCGCGCCTTCCTTCTAATGAACCTTTCCAGATAAAGGTCAAAGTTGAACCCTATACGATTGCTCGTTGTATTGTTGATGAAGGAGCCTCAGTTAGTATTTTGTCTGCTCGTGCTTGGCGAGGCATGCGTTCTCCCAGCCTTGTGTCGACTGCTAGTCAGTTACTAGCGTTTGATAGAAGAACTTGTATAGCCTTGGGAATTCTTACTCAAACACCTGTTACTTTGGGTGGGAAGGCCGTCTTAGTTGACTTCATGGTGATAGAAGACCCCTTGGACTTCAATATGGTCCTTGGACGTGATTATGTCTATGCCATGCAAGCTGTGGTGTCAACATTCTTTCATGTAATGTACTTTAATCATGGCGAAGAAGTTGTCACTATCGATCAGTTGGATTTTCTTGATCCGTCTCCTGACCCAACTAGAGACCAGGTCTTTCCTTTATTGATTCCCAGTGTTTCTATAGACACTACCCCGCCACAGGTGAACTATGTGGCCTCTTGTCCTTTGTGTTCAATTGCTACTGAGAAGCAGCCTCTATTTCCATGCTTACCGTCTCGGGACTTGGTCCCAGCAGTTGACCGGGTGAGTCATTCTATACAGACTGTAGAGCCTTCTCTCCACTCTGTTAATCCATTTGAAAGTTTAGACATGTGTCCTATCTCGGATGATCTCCTTCTTTTGGATGAAGTCTTCCTTGAGTCTTTGATACAGTCTGATCTTCTTTTGGATGTTGGTTCAGTTGTGACTAAGTCTAACCCTGATTTGCCTAGTAAGCCTGACCTTTTTTCTTATGTTGGTCTTGTTGAGTCTTTGGACTCTCCCCTCGAACAGCAAGTCAGTGATCCTGATGAGTTTGATTTTTCTTATGAATTTTTCAACTCCTGTGATATTGAGTTTGTTCCTACAGACTCTATCTCCCTTGTTGATTTTTGCTCTCCTTCTGAGGTTGATCTTACTGATTATAAACCCTCGAGCCTTGGTTCTATAGAATCTTCTTCGATTGATTTTGCCTTGACTTTACCTTTTATAGAAGATAGCAAAGTCACACGTGTTTCTGCCAAAGTGACCCGCATCGGATCTTTTCTTATGAATATGATTCTGATGTTGTTGTTTCTTAGAGACATGTTTCTTAGTTGGATTCACAACTATTTACTAGCCTCGCCTTGTTGTTCAAGTCGTAATTGCATTTGCATGTATCCTGCTCGCGCTTTTGAGCCTGATGCCGGCTTCCACGCTTTTAGCTCGTTGTATAAGCCCTCATCTTTGTTCTCATCGTCGCTAAGCCTTGTATCATTTTGCCTTTGCAACTTGACACCCTTTACCTTGAGGAGACGTTCCCCGAGTGTCCTTATCTTGCTCGCTTTCCTTGCATTATGCATAGGTATGTTCCTTGCGCTTGGAACTAGTTTCGCTTGTTTATGACACTCGTCTCCTCGCATTTAGAGCATTATTTCTACTCTCCTTCGAGCTCGTTAAAAACAGTAAGGAGGCCGCGAGTTGACTTTTCCGGACTCGTTAAAACTTCACGGGAAAGATATTGAGTTTCTTTAGGCCCAAGTCTGACTCCTTAAAATAGACTTGACTGCCGAGTAAACTTGTCCATTCAGGCTCGTTAAGAATAGGTGAATGGGCATCCACATTGGTGGTAGGTTATCTCTTTCTCGGACCATGTGGAATAATACGAGAAAGGATCCCTCTCTTTTCTTTGGAATTGAGAAGAGTATTGTCAGGTATAGGTTTATCTCTTTTCCAGACCTGATGGACTAATCTTACGGAAAAGGAACCCTCGGTATGAGCTTAGTTTTCTCTTTTTCGTGCTCTGGACCAAAACATGAAAAAGATTCCGAGTGTACTTTATGTCTTTGTCATGCTCATTAAACCCTAAAGAACAAAGCATCGATTTTATTGTTGTTAGCCCCATTTCTCGTAATCAAATGGATCTTTCTGAGTGATCTTGCCTTCATTCACACTCGTAAAACTCAAGCTATATGCTGCTTTTGAAGGAGCGTTCGGTAGGTGGTAATTTAACCTTTTTCAGACCTTCCTGACTAAGTACGAAAAAGGTGCACCTTTTCTTCTTCGGAAATTAAGAGAGTTCTTTGGTTTGTTTTATACTTTTTTGGCCTCAGGAGACTAAATTGTACGAAAAGGGACCCCCCTAGAGTCTTCTTTGGAGTTTTCAGACTCTCTAAAATATGAAAACACCGTCGAGCATGTACTAGTTCGGGCTCGTAAAATCCACGAATCAGTGCTTTATCAAGCATTCTTCTTTCTTTTCTTCAAGCTTGCCAAAAATGAAGATGGTCCCGAGTTTACTTTCCTGGACTCGTTAAAATTTAACAGGGAAGGTAAGGAAAAAGTTTTCTCTTGTTTTCAGTAATGGCAACATGTCATCCTTGAACATAGCACTCTTTGTTTTCCGATATCCATGTTTCAGTGTTCACTTGTGTTCAACTATCACTTTGAGTTTTTTACTCCTCCTCTTGTCCGTTATACATGGGGAATCTGATCATGTCTCCTACATGACAGATAAGTCTAGTTGTTCTCTTTATAAGTTATACGCTGCCTTGGGTCATCTCTGTGTTTTGCTCACTATTCAAGGACTTTTCCCATTGTCTGATCTTTAGCCTGATTCCATCATTGTTATATCTGTTATCTGTTTGTGTTTCCCTTCTTTTGCCCAGTTCCTAGTCACTCCTGTGATCCGTTGGAGGATCTATTGCCTTCCTTATTGCAGCATGGTTCCGTTTCAGCACTTCCTGATGACGACGACCTAGAGTTTTGACGATGGTAACTCAGGATTCACTTTCATCATTGGTGACTTCCTTTGCTTCAGTTGTCAATTATCATCTATGGATTGACCAACTGTTGAATCCTTTCAATGTTCGACTTCAGCTTACCCTTATTCACATGGCTTGGATTGTACTGGTTCTTTGGGATCCTTTATGAAGACCTTAGTTCCTCACCTATGGACTAAGTTGCGCAAGATTATGTTCTATTCTTATACACAGCTTCCAGATCTTTGAAGACTCATTATTGCATATTGTGGCTTCGATCCACTTTGTAATATACGTGGTTTATACCCGTATTATATGATGTACTCAAATATTGTAAAGGAGCTAGTGTTCCAGTAAATTGAACATAGCATCCTCAGATGTAACTTTGTATATGACATTATTATGTATTTGTTTCAGGTACTCTCTCTGCTCCATTGGATTTCTGAGTTCTCCAAAGCTGTTGATTATAATGTATTTCGGCCATCGTTTCCCTCTGACCTCACACATTAGGGGGCATCTGTTATCCATCTGAATGGCACCTCTCCGTCCGAGTGCCGACATCCCTCATGTTGGCACACAAAAGAACATCTATGGATTGAGGTTTGCCCATAACACTATAGATTGGCTTATTATATAATACATTCTTCCTCTATCAGCTGGTTACTTTGCCATTTTTCTATGTTAAGCTGTATTCGCGACTCTCTATATATGCAACTCGCGCATCATTCGCGGGTGTCGGTAGCTACAAGTCGCGAATGGATGTATTCATGGGTTGCTCTTATAGCAACTCGCGAATCATTCGCGGGTTGTCCTTCTACATACCCGCGAATATGTCCCTTAACATTTAAAAATAAAAACACGTGATGATCTGAGATTAGTTAAGCCATTTACCATTAATCATCTTAACTGTCTCAACCTCCTCAACCTTTGAAACTGCCTTATTTCCTCCATATAAATACAGTCCTTGGGGAGGGTGTTTGATAGACACGGGGAGAGCAAAGTTATGCTGGTGGATTGTATACAGAAGTCTTTGGAGCAGTGGAACTCAGAATCCTTTGGTCGCAGAGGAGTCCTTGTCTCAGGCGTTGGGTTGTAATCTGAACTCTTTCCATTATTGATAATAAAGAGAATCCTTCTTCCATATGTGTTTCATGTATCTTGGTTTGATAAATGTTTATGTTTTTGCATCTTATATGTGATTTATCTAACCTGCTTATATATATATGAATCATCTCGTATCTGGAAGATTGGCTCTTGACAGGTGAAAGAGGAGCAACCTTGAAGACTTTGGAGGTGAAGCAGAGCAGAAAAGGACTAGCAAGGATCGACCTTTGTTAATTGAGTAAGTCTTTCTAATCCTCTTATTTCCTTTACTGCACTTTAGAGTCAATTGTCTGCAAGTTGATTGAGTATGTTGGTAACCCCAGACCTATGGTTATTAGGTGTATAATCCTGTACAACAGTTCTTCTGCGAAGAGGTGTTGGACCACCTACAGCTTCATCACAACGTCAAGAGAAATAGGAATATAGAATTGGCCGAAAGTTTGGTTTATGTGCACTACAACTTGAGGCTGTTATCCCATTATTATGAAGCGGCCAAGAATGATAGAACTTTTTTGACTTGGGAAAACAATCCAAAGGAGGCTAATGTGGAGGATGGAGCCATTGCATTAGAGCACTTGGAGGATGAACTATTCGGTGATCATGAGGGTGATCTGATTCATACACTTGGAGGATGAACTATTCGGTGATCATGAGGGTGACCTGATTCATACATCATAGATGCCACCCCCAACCACCAGCAAGTTTCCAGATGCAAGAGTTTTTCCTTTAGCTTCACAAAGTCCGACAATCTGTGGGGGCATTCATCTTCTTCTCATGTTCCACGATCACTTCCAACAACTCCTATTCCACCTAGAACACGAGAAAAAAAATTTGGAAGATTCTCGTGGCAAGAGGAAAACTTAGTAGATTACTAGATAGTATCATAATACTTTGTATTTCATGTTTATTATGGCCCATTTTGTAAACATTATGGCCTACTTTGAAGTTTGAATTTTAAATTGTTGATTGCATCTTGATTCTTATCATCTTATAATCTTACAACTCTTTGGTATTGAATATGATATTATGAATGCTTTGTTTCATTTCATGGTTGATGTTATCTGTTAGACTATTAGAGTTTTTTATGGAAAATATTATATGTTGAAATTTTAAGGTTGATGGTGTTGATGATTGATCATTTGATGACAATGCTACAAGTCATAGCTCCTAGATGATTGATGTTATATGTGACATGTGTATTAAATGGTTGTATCTATGTTTTCTATAGCTAATTAGGCATAATGCATGTATTTTTTAATATATATGCATCAAAATATATTAAAATATCTATTATATAAAAAAACGCTCCCAAAACGAAATCTTATGAAAATTTCACTTTTCACCCCGCTCTCCACTCCCAACAGTGTAGCCTGGTACATAGAGAACATCCTTCATCTTCATTGATTTTCCTGAGTCCAACTTGTAAGAAGCTTCTCCGCTTCTTTTTATGGGGTATTGGTAGTCATCTCCTAATTTCACTTTGTCAAGTGACTCATGTTTTGATAGGTTGATATAAGTTTCTTTCTACCATGTCATGTGCTTGGAAGCTCCACTATCCACAAGCCAATCATTCCTTCCATGGGTGGCGGTACCTGTAAGAGCTGAGATCAAAACATATTCTTCATCACTTGAAGAATCTTCTCTTCTCCTTTTCCTTTCTGGTTCTTCTTCTTCAGCAAGGTGAGCACGATGCTTTCTTCTTTTGGTTATTCTTGAGGATCCCTTGTTTCTGGGACAATCTCTTGCAAAGTGGCCTTTCTCATCACATGTATAACATCTGAGACTAGAGAAGTCACGTTTAGATCTTTGATTCTTTTGGAATCGCTTAGGATTTCTTTGAGTTTGATTCTCCCTCTTGCTTCTATCCTTCTTAGTATGAGCAGCTAAGGCTTGGTCATCATCAACTCCCATCTTTTCTTCTCTAGACTCTAATCGAGCTTCTTCCTAAGTGCATTCCTCCCACAATCTGTTGAACTTGATTAACTTCTTCCTAGCACATATCCCTTGAATAAATGAGTCCCATGATCTTGGGAGACCATTCAAGGTAGTCATCACTATCTCTCCTTCTTCAACATTTTCTTCAATGCCCTCTAGTTGAACCTTGATTTGAGAAACCCATGTGAAGTAAGACTGGATGGTTTATGAGTGTTGGATGTTCACATTTTTTAGTTGGCTTCTCAATGTCATCTTTTGTTTGATGTTCTTCCCTTCAAATAGTTTGATCAAGGCATCAAACATTTGCTTGGGGGTCCTTAGTGACGAGACATGAGGTATGACTCTATGAGATGATCTTTGATGGAGTCTGCAATGATCCTCTTAGCTCTTGTGAGTAGCCTTGGCATCATCTCCCTCTGGTTCTGGAACCTCCATAATGGCATACTTGTCCAAGTCATTCTCTTCTAGAATAAGAGAAATCCTATACTTCCATGCTTGGAAGTTGTCAACCCCTTCAAGCTTATCCTCAAGCTTGGTATTATTCAACATCTTGATATGAGAACCTCAAATGGAAATAGTAAAGAAGTCGATCTTACCAATTTGAGACACCCAAACTACTTCTTGATCTCGCTGACCTAGGGTTTGACAAAGAAATCCTAATTTTTCAAACTTGGAATCTTGGAATTATGTCTGGATAGGAAGATGCGCCTCCTTGGGGCAAGTTGCCTAGTGAGGTACTTTTCCAAAATCTATGGAGGGAAGCTCCAAAAACTTAATGCCCTAGTTCCTTCCCAGAGTGTCCTGCATTCAAAAATTGAAAGTTCTTCAAACTGAAATCTTTCTCCACCAAAAGATATGCCTCCTTAAGATGACTTAGCTTAAGCCTCTTTTCTGGAAAATTTGTAGAGAAAGGTGTTGGATCTTGGAAGCCCTAGTTTTTGTAGTTGCACAGTGCCTTCTTTCAGGGTGGCTTTGATACCATGTTAGAGTTTCCACTTTAATTCAAACTTGTTAGATCTTTAATCTAATGTACTAGGATCACTAAAAGATAGACAAGCACAGCATAAAGAAAGACAGATTTATTCCGTGGGAAACCACAAGGGAGAAAACCTAGCAATTTCTTATGTATAGATTCTTCACTTAGTACAATGTCAAACAAAGATAGAGGAACCAAAGATAAGATGTATTTTGCAACTTCTTCTTCTTCTTTCCAACAAACTTGCATTTCTCTCTTTCTTGGAGCGAACTTGCTTGTGTTGTGTGTGTCCAAATGAGGGAGGGGGCCTCCCTATTTATACTGATCATGTGTGTGACCTTTTTCCTCAACAGGTCCAACTTCTCTAGCTAACTGGGCCGACTTGTCCTTGTGGGAGAGAAAAAATGCATTTTACATTATTTCCTTGGGGACTAATACCCCGACTTACAATAGAGGTTTTACCTCGACTCTTTACATGGCCAATTACAATAATAACATCTCCGATAGGAGGGAAAACATCCTTGAAAGGAGGAATAACAAAAGTACAATAATAATAATAATAATAATAATAATAATATTATCTTCTGAAGTTACATTTACAACAACAAAAAGGGCCCAGATGATCACGACCTTCAAAGGTCGTGCTCTTGTTTGGTATATGAAATTCTCTGTGGTTCCAAAGGGAAGTCCTCAAAAGTCATTAGATCAAATCCAAGTTGGGTGATGAGATGAATTTAAGAAACGAAAAATCTAAGCTGCAGTGCATCACAGAGTTGAAGGACATTAAGCATTCTCAGAGCGAATTTGTCTGGGATTTTGACTAGAGATTCGACACCCTGATGGCTAAGATAAGTTTTCAAATGTCAGATGTTCAACATAAGGAGTAGTTTATTGCTGAGCTATTACCCCATATATGTTTTCCTTTAATGCAGCAAAAGATAGTATCATAGACAAGCTTTAAATCTTGCAATGAAATTAGAAGCCTCACCAGTCGAGGAAACTGGTGCAAGAATGGTGCAAATCCAGTGGCAATTGGCTAATATTTCGTTGCAGATACAAGATATCAAGAAGGGAAGGGATATTCGTGGAGAAATTTGGTGCACAAGATGTAAAACAGAAGGCCATCATAAATATTTGTACCCATCGTTTCTGGATTACCTTGCTTATGGTGCTCCAAATCCATTAAGTACACAAGGGATGCCATGGTGCAGAGTCTGTCAAACAAGAGGGCACTGCTCAAAAGGATGTTTGTATTTGCATAAGATAGTAAGTACACCCACCAGTCTCTATTGTAAGTTTTTTCGATCTATGGGCCATGATGAGAAAGACTACATGGCATATCAGTTACTACAGGAAAAGACAGTGGATACATATTTAATGAAGAAGGACAAGCAAATGCAAGCTGAGAGATCGCATGCACAGTTCCCTCAACCCAGAGGTGGCGGTGCCTTTAGAGGTCAAGGCAGAGGAGGAGCATTTGGTCGAGGAAGAGGTTAAGTCATCTGCTATAATTATGGACAACCAAGACATTATGCCAGAGATTGTACAAACCCTATATCTCGTGCTTGTATTGTAAGGAACTGGACCACCCTATCAAGGAATATCCATAGCTTATTGCTAAATGGCAAGCCAAGGCCAATGTGAATCAAAACCAACTCTCGAATACAAATCAAAATGTTCAGAAGATTTCAACTAAGCCCTAAGACAAACCACCGACTATCGTTGTCATGACAAGGGGAGGAGCTACAACTAGAGATGATAAAGGATAGTCATGGCACAACACGACGGTACGACCTGCAGTACAATAGAAAGTACCATTTGATCTCCAGAAAGAAAAAGGGGTCTTCCTCGAAGCGCGAAATGATTTTGTAGATAGAAACTACGCTTTGACTTTTGTTGTTCCTCCGGTATTTGACGAAGGTCCAGTCTTCGACATGCCACCAAGTTTTGACTGATCGATTCCAACGAAGTCGACAGGAAGGACAAGTATTTTGAAGGATTTCTTAAGAAGTTGTTTAGCCCTCGCTAAGGATGAAGATGCTCTGGCGGAGCTATCATCTCTAACAGAAGAACCTAAAAAATATCTTCGACAGGAGAAGAATGTCAATCATATCTATAAAAGGAGGAAGACTAGTCGGGAGCCATGCATTAATACTCAAATAGGAGACTATGATATGGATTTTATTATTCTCGACTTAGGATCACATGTCATATATTTGACAAAACAAAGATGGGAAAGCATGGGGAATCCCAAGCTAGTGTGGTCGCCTATTTAGTTGAGGTTAGCTAACCAGTTGAAGGTTATGCCTATTGATCGATTACCACAAGTTCTTGTCAGTGTGGAAGGGCTTTGAACCCATGCAGACTTTGAGGTAATAGAGATCGTTGATGATACGAATCCTTATCCAACACTTTTAAGGATCGACTAGGCCAATGAGAATCAGACTATCATTGATTTCAAAAAGAGGATCTTGTCATTTGAAGACTCAAAGATGCGAGTAGTTTCTCCAATCAACCCATTGGAAGGCCAGCGCTATGTTGAACCAGTGAAAGGTGAGTACCAGGAAGGGTATTTGGATAATATTTATAATTTCTCATCTACACGGGATGATTATATAAATCCTATAGCTAATGGTAAATTGAGTTGGCGGAGTGTTAGTTCATGTTCATCAGATTCAAGGGAACTCTAGGAAAATTGGCACAATCGGTTGTATCAAGTGTCGAGGAGGAAATGTGCATGAATCATGAAATCATTACGATGGGTGGGTACCAAGGTATGTGATCTACCCACTTATGAGGGATTGCTTAATTTGGACACTTTTCTTGCAGAATTTGAAGATAAAGTACTAGAACCACAACGATTGCTAGCTCTTGATGTGGCCCTGGAAGCTACACCAGCAAGATGGTGGGCTGCCCATAACAATCCATCTCAGAATGGCTTCAATGTCGAAGGTTGTTAGAAATCATGTTTGGCGAGAATACTCCTTATGTTGGTAATAAGTATACTGGATTGACGAGCCCTATCAACCATCTTGATAATTGTTATGCGACATGGAGGTCAGTGCCCAAGCAGAAATGGGTACATTTGTTCATACATACTGTTACCAACTATTTTGTGCCATAGTTGAACCTCCTGTTGAGCCGCCATCTGATGAACATGGTCAATGTTCGTATTCAGTGCAACAAAAGTTCAAAATGTGTTGCCTAGCCAATTTTGGCTAGTCATTTTTATTTTTATGTTGATATGACCATGCCCCATGGGGTTTTTGTAATAAAGTGTGCTAGTAGGGCTTTTGAGTGGCTCGGTCCCCTAAGATGTAAAATTTCAACCAAGGTATTCCAGGGAGTTTTTTCCCTTGTCAATTATGCTTTGCCTATAGCCGAGTATAATCGATGAGGTTTTATCCCGCTTCCTTCAAAGCTGGAATGCCCGATTTCAAATTTTGGGCCTTGGGGGGTTATTAGAGTCCAACTAGTAAATATGAACCCACTAGGCACTATTGGTATGTTCTATGGTCATTTCCTAAGCCCCGGGATACATTAAAACAATGTCCAAAAAAAAAATTCCCCGACGCGTGGTGATTTTTAATTTTTAATTTTTTGTCTATAGGAAATTAATTAAATTTTTCAATTAATTAAACCATTTTGACCATGGTTTAATTGAAAATTTTCAATTTGTAATAATTAAGTGGTCCGGGGGGGTGTTTTTGGCAAATAAACACTTATTTTCTAAGCCAAAACATTCATTTAGCCCCTAGACACACTTATCCTAAGTTTCGCACTATTATTTGGCTTTATAATTAATATTTTCTCAAAAAACCCAAAAAATGAGAAATTTTAATTAAAATAATAAAAAATAATAAATTGGAGAAAATCAAAATATCTCCAAAAAAGGCCGAATTGAATATAATAAAGAGCTAATTAGCTCGGCACTGAGCATTTATGATGATTCCAGTCAACATCGGTCAGTTACAGATCAAGTATCGGAGTGTAGCAGTTGAACTATCAATCATAAATTTGCCCTCTTTGGTCAAATTCGTTTTGGTTGAAGTGTGGGTTATCTATTGGCTGGGTGATCATTACAAGGGAGGATGAGCCACCTCACCCCCCCTCATTACTCCAGCACTCAGTTATAGCTCAGTTACAACTCAATTCAACTCCAAATCATCATGTCGAGCTCATTCAATTAGTCCGGTGTTACTCTTAGTCTGGATTTAGGGCTTTGAGCCCTATCTTTCTTTTATTTTTGTATATATAGAGGTGCTTTGCTCTCTCTTATGCATGGAGAATGTGTGCAAGTACACTCGGATAAATTTGTAATATCTTTTGAATTTGAATAAAGCAAGAAGACTTTGGAGGTCTATGTGGGAGTTCTTTATGTGCCATGCTTCATCTTGTTCAAGGTGATACCATTCTTAGCTCATTTCTTTTGATTCTTGAGTATATGATCTTGTGATTAGAAGGCTAACAATCTAGCACAATATTATTTGATCTATGCTTTTCTCTTAAGTTTTGTGGCTTTCAGGTATTCTCCCAAATACAAGAGCTTTTGTTTGGTTTATGCATTCATCCTACAGGTTCCTAAAGGAGGCTTCTACTTTAAGAAATCAACAAACGAACAGCTTGCTTGCCTCATCCATAAAACTACAAACCTTAAAAAATCTCTTGGTTACCTTGGTTACTATAAAGCGGATCTACAGTTTCACAGGTTTTATCCTATTGATTTGCTTTCCAAGTAGTGCAAATATTCTCAATTTATTCACATTTCTAGATCTTGCATTATGATTGGCTAAGTAGATCAAAGATTCATACTTTGATCTACTTATTGGGTTTAGATCTACTATTTTTCAAATCTTTAACTTTTACTAGATCTAAGATCCTAGTCTCATTTCAAATTTGTAAATCCATCTTTCTTTTTGCCAAACTTTTGTCTTGAGAAGTACCTTGGAATTTATTCTCAATTGCCGCATTGTTTTGCGTGCCACTTCTCTTTCCCCACTGTTTTTTGCGTATTTCCAGCTAGCTAGAAATTTCATGAACAGTGTGAAAAAGTCAAATTTTTTAATTATTTTTTGCCTTGGAAAATGTGCACAAATTTTCTCGAAAAACGTGCAAATTTTCTGCTTTTAGGCTTGCTGGTTTTTCTGTGTTTTTTCATTCATTTTCAATTTTGGAAATTCATTTAAAAAACTGGAAAATTTTCCAAAAATTTATTTTTTCAAGTTTTTTTACTTTTTCTCGAAAAACGTGCAAATTTAAGCTTGTTGGTTTTTGCTGATTTTTCGACATTTTTCTGCTATTTTTCAATTTTGGAAATTAGCCTAAAAATTATAAATTTTTCGAACTTTTTTTTTTAATTTTTTCATCATTTTCTCGAAAAGCGTGCCATTTCAAGCTTGCTGATTTTTTACTGTTTTTTTTTTGCAATTTTCTGCTATTTTCCAGTTCTGGAAATTAGCCTAAAATATTTGAAAAATCTTTACAATTTTATTTCTCAAAAAGTTTCAAGTCATTTCATTGAAAAACATAGATTTTGAGTCATAAAAGGCAAGTTTTTCCTCTCATTTCCAAAGGTCTGATTTTTGGTCTTGTTTTACTGTTTTGGGCTTTTATTTATCTCATTAGGCACTTATCATCTTGTTCACTTTCATTTTCCCAAGTCATAAGTTAAAATTTGGTTTCCTAACACTCTTACTAGCTGTTGTTTAGAGCTCCTACTCACAGGTGAATGAAGAGCAAAATCAAGCAAAGAAAGAGCAAGCAAAGGCTAGATCCAAAAGATTTAGTGCTAAAACGAAGAACGATACCAAGAAGAGGATCCAAACTCAAAACATCATTCTCCTTTGTACAAGTCATAATAAGGCTTCAAGTTCTTTGGATTAGTCAATTTCTTCATTCTCAAAGGGCTAAAATCTCTCATCTTGTAAAGTATTAATGAAATAAGGCTAAGTGGGATAAGGCCTCTCATTTTTGTGTTTCTTCCCCATTTGGGGAAGAGTGTTGTCTTGGTTCGCTTAGATCTTTGTCATATCTGTTGAGTAGATTAGATTAATTTTTTCATCGTTTGCATTTAGAAATATTCTGCTAGTTTAGTTTCATTTTGCTTTAGAATAGTAACTGCTAGCTTCAGTCTTACTTTCCACTAATTGCTAGTTTCAGTCTGTTACCGACTAGGCTGCACCTAGTTGGACTTTCAGTGAGCTGCCAGAGATGAACAAGATACTTGTTCATATTCAGAGTTCAGAAGTCCTTTCAGGCCTCCATGACCGTTTTATTTTTTAACACATGTTCATACCCCCTTGGGGAAATTGTAAAAAATGTCCTAGCATTTAAATTTTTATAAAAGGCTCGACTTCCCAGACTTAAGCATCAAGCCAACTAGCCCAGAGTGTTTTTTCCCTTAGTTATTATTGGTTGTTGAACAAACGACTAATAATTTGAGTTTTTCACTCACACCTCCAAAGCTGGGGTAGTCATCTTGGTGTTTCGGCCTAGGGAGGTTATTAGAGCCTTCGTGTCGGTGTTTTTCACCATGCTAGGCATTCGAATTGAGTCGTATGGACATGTACTAGGTCCCCCTAGAAATTCGTCATTTTCCGCAAAAAATCATTTTTTCCGTTTTTAAGCCATTTTTTAATGGTTTAATTAAAAAACTTCAGGTTGTAATAAAAGTCAAATACAAAGTCCGTTTCTGATGTGGGGACACTCGTTTTCACACCCGGAGTGTCCACTTTACCCTTGGGGCCATTTTCTACATCAGTCGGGCAGCCGGAGCACCCCATGAGGCATTATTGGGCTAAGAATGCATCAAAATGGCATTTTAATACTAATTTTGGACATATTGACACTAAAGTCAATTTTTTAAAAAGAAGTCAACATCAATTAAAAATTGATTTGAGTAACATGGCAAGGGTCCCATGTGACTAGCAATTTATGCATCCACTCATATAAAATCAAATTTTGGTTTTAAAATGAGGTTTTTGAATGTTATATTATCAAGGTGACATGAAGCATGAAGGGAGATCGCAAGCATGGAGTAGGGGCTGCGCTAGCATTAGAATGTGGACCCCTCTTCATGATTGGCATTAAAAAATGACTTTGGATAAAGTCTTTACCTTATGCTTACTTCACATTGGTGGATAGCGCGTGGGGTTGGTGATTTCACTCATGTGGTAAAGGAGGGTGACGTCAAAATTGTTGAAGAGTGCGCTAGCCAATAGTGGACCCCGTTTATTATCCACATCAGCTTCAAATCTTTGGCTTACGATTTCACCATACATTGGAAAGGTAGCGAGACCATGAAAGAAGGGAGACGTCAACCATGAGGTGGCCCGTGGATGATCACGCTAGCTTGGTTGGAGGCTAAGCTAGCCAATAGTGGACCCCAGCCGTTCTTTATTGCTAATCCGTGGGGAAAGCCATTTATGGATCTATCATACACTAGATCCGAGCGAATTTCTTCTTGGTGGAGCTCACGTCACATAGCCGTACACTCACGCGAGGGTAGTGAGTGATATCTTCTTCAATCTTATTTATTGGTTGGTATGTGCTGGAGGTTTATGATTCATTGGAGTTTGGTGAGAGAGGTGTCAATCACCTCCTCTGTTCAACTCAACACAATTTCAATTCAACTCGGCTTCACTCAGCTAAACTCTGACTTCACCTTCAATATTGATGAGGCTCCCCCTAGGTATCTCTTTTCCTATTTAAGCAGGTCACCTCTCCATTGTTCAGCATCAAAAGGTGGAACCTCTACTTGTAATATTGTAATAGTTTTCTTGAGTATTGTGAATAAAAGGCTTTGGAGGCAATTTTTGTGTGGGATCTATGGATGTTTGGATAGAGTTTACTCTACATTAGCGAGGTAACCTGTATTTGTTTTCATGCTTGTATATGTTTGGGATTAACTTGCTTTCAGAAGGAAATGGTATTTTTGTAAAGATAAAAGGTAATTCTTGTTTGGTTACTCTTTTATTGCAAGTCGAGGAAGACTATTTGATATATGTATGATTTCATGCTTGGATCGACATTGTTGTTGTAGTCTCTTTCGGTTTACACAGGTATTTTTTAATCCCCATTGCTAGTGTTGATAATCTTTTGGAGAAAGCTAAAGCTGGAGTATTGATGAGCGAATGTGCTCTACCTTTCCTTCTATAACATTGGAAAATAAGCTTTGTCCCTTTGATCTCACCAAGGAATCTTTTTTTGTCCTTTATTTCTTGCTCTACTCTGGGTTCTTTGACTTCTGATCCACAAATTTCTTAGAATTTTCCTTCAATTTCAAACATTTCCATATTAGATCTAGCATCTAAAGTCATATCAAAGGTAGATCTGATGTCTAAAAGTTTCTATTTCTAGTCTGCTTCAAAGGTACGTTTAAAATTCTAGATCTAATTACTTTTCCCCTTTTTTGCAAGTTTAAAAATTTTGAAGATTAAAAAAGCTTGTTGAAAGAGTTTTTGTGCATTTTAAAGTTTGATCTAGCATTTTTGTGCTTGAGATTTGTTTTCCCTTCTTCTCAAGAGGCAAGCAAAGATCCTAAGAAGGCAAGCTTTCTAGCTTGCCTCACTTAGTTGTTTCCTTCTTTTTTTTTGTAATCAGTGGTTACTTAGATTTTTTTGTAATTTTTTGCATGTTGTCCAAACACACTTCCAAAGTGTTTTTGGGCATCTTTCACTGACATATGCTTGCTGGTTTTTAGCAAGCCCATCAAAAAAGAGAAGGAAACTCTACCCGAAAATAGCTTTTTTTTGAACATCCGGAGCTCCCAAGAGGCTTTCCCCTGAGCTGGGCCTATTTCCTTTGCATGTTGTAAGCCTTTGGATCCCAGATAACAAGGACCAAAGAGCATTCTCTGCTGAACCATTGTAACTGATTAATAAAAGCAAGTTTGAGTAGGCTCGGTAGAGCCCGGTCCCCATCCCCCTTGGGGGATTTGTGTCGGTGTCCTTTTTCTGTTTTCTTATATGTTGGTAGCTTAGTTGTCTTTCTTTATCATTTCATGCTTTGTTTGAGTTTTGCAAAAGTAACCTGAATACTTACCCACTGCGCTATACTGAAGTACCATAAGGGAAAAGATTTGAGCAGTGTAGTAATTAAAAAACAAAAACAATTTTGTTATGCACTGCTAAGTTAAAATAAACCCCCTTGCTTACCCGAGTACAGGTTCGTGGATAAGGGCTTGCCCGAGTACTGAATCTGGAAAGAGACTCCTAGGTTTTATCTTTTTTCTAAATCAGAAAACTTGTTCTAAAACTTTAAAAATAAACCAACACTCTTTCCCTGTATGCTCTACACCGTTGCAGCTTGTCTGATCAGTTCACTGTATCAAAAAGGGATACGAGTTAATAGACCTAATAGGAAAATCCACACAAGTAATTTTCTCGAGAACTCGGGAGGTTGCAAAGGGTAATCACTACAGAATCAGGGGGCTACTCTAAGCAAGTTTATCCTCGCCCTGTTGGACACTTGGTATTACCGTTTTAGAACTCAGTTCAAAAGGACTTGACTTGTTGGGCCAAACCCACAATTTACCCATTCCTTAATCAATTCATTTAATAATTTAAAATTTACCAACCGAGACACTGCAATACTTTCACTGAGACTACACTAGCAACCCACATTTGCAAGCACTCTTTTCATTTCAGCACTAGTCTATTTTCTTCTTTTTGCATAAGTTAATCTCGCAATGTGTCATTGAATTTTGTGTATCTAATTTGAGTTAAAGTGTTGCTAAGGTTAATATTGTTGGCAGTAATTGGTAATTTTTTGATTCCATCCATTCCATATTAAAACTCCTAGAATTAATTATTTCTCTCATAGAGTAAAAACCCTAGATTTTACTTTTATTAGGGTCCACCCCCCTTGGCTTCGCTAGGAGTTGGTCTAGACGGAGGAGCTGAGTATTAGGTGATAGCACTTGGCTCGAGCTTGCCCCCAAGGTCGCATCCAGTGGCTTAAAGATTTTTGCCACGTTACCCGAGGTGCGAATTAGGCAGCAACACAGTCTTACATTGTTATTTGTTGAGCTATCGCTCGTGTTCCTTATTTGTAACCTGCATCTCATATAGTGTAAATAATTCTCTTGAACCTGTCGCAAGATGAGTCTAGAGCACTCGCTATCGGAGAGCATTTTATTTGTTGCATTGCATTGCATGTACGTTAGATAAGTCTCTTGAATCAGCCCATAAGGCAAGATCAAGAGCACTCTCTGTCGGAGGGCATTCCTATGTATTCTTTGTCGTATCTTTGTGTTGTTACCTTCTATGTTGACATGGTCGACCATAGAGCTCATTTTGAAAGGGCGTGAGGTAATTTCATCATTCTTTCAAGCTCCTTATGCAGAATGGGGTGGATTCAACAGCTATGTCAGATAAGAAGTTTTTGTTGAAGGACTTATTTCATCATAAGGAGGTTCTAGCAGGCAGTTGCCTATCATTTAAAGTTGGATATTAGCACTCTATACACCAAGGAAGCAGTGGATCCGATAGAGAATACAAGCATGCAGAATTTCGCACTCAAAATATGTCAGGTTTTGAACAGGAAAACCATCCGTGAAGGTTATCACAAGTTGAAGAGCCAAAAGGATGTTAACACACCAGCATATTAATCAGGCGTGTAAGTCTTCATTTTTGGGTACAGTCTTGTATAAGTCCAATAGAGTGGGTATTAGCAAAGTAATGCCCAACCTGCAAAAGAGATTCATAAACAGATGTCTCTTGTTCTTATGAATGCCTGATCGAAGGAGAGCCAAAGCAGTTAAACATCCTGAAGATACATGCATGTTCAAAGAAAAAGAGAGGTGGCCCTGCCTTAGGTGGAAAATTTACAGCAGCAAAGTCTCAGTTCTGTACTGTAAAAGCAAATTTAGTCAGATCGCTAAGTGCCATTTTCAAGGGTAAAAGATGTAGCTACTGCAAAAGGATTGATGATCTCAGTTGTACGATTTTTGTGATGTCCTCCTGAGGAATATTTTTCGTGGCCTGTCAATCATATTTTTGCTAGCACGGGACAAAGCATTCATAAAAGATTACTCGCGGATCATTAGACAGAGCATCGGTTTCCTCCTGGCGACCATTTGATCTTCAAATCTCTGTAGTGTACAATCACTTGGGTAACTTCACACGACTTAAAAGCAGCGTCCATCCACCCGTGGTTCACTTTGGCAACCGAGTGATCTCGTGTCTTCTTCATAAACTACTGAGTCTACCTCAGTTTTTTTCAAATTCTTGATTGGGAACTGAACGTCACCCATGCTCCGAAATTAAACTCAGCACCAGGATCCAGATTCAGCAGGATGACGAACAGGCAGTTGTGTAGGGATCACTCCGCGTTTATCCTTTGGCAACCGAGCCCATGAACCCGCATTTTTTCAGGGACTGAATTTATAGCAGATAATGATCGCCATTGATGGTCATATTTTTTGAGTCGATTTGTTGATGACAAAGGTTTTGGTTTCATCAAACAACACTACAGAAAGATGAACTTTGCCACGACAGTGGTCTGAATGGGTCAACTCGCAATCGTGCACTTTGATTGGCAATCGATTCTTCTATTTTTGGGTTTAGCTGCGTCGATTTCGTGGATTTTTCGGGAGTGCTAGCACGTCACCTGTGGACCGGCATTTCATTTCCATCAGCAAACCGTTAACAGGAAATCAAAATTGTTTTTTTTTCGTTTAGCAGGTTTTAAAAAAATAAAATAAAATCTTCACTTACCTCTTGCCGAAAAGTATGGTGTGTGGGATCCCACGTGGAAATAGCCACTCAGTCCTGTCAATCTGATTACATTCGGCTGACCACTTTTGGGTGTAAACAATTAGATTAAGGGTTTGTTCCTCTTAATAAATTGGATTTAATAATGTATTTGGAAGGCAGCAAAAAGTGGATCAAGATCCTCTTTTCACTTTTTATCTCATATTTTATTATTATTATTTTTTCTCTTTTGGAAAAAGTGTTGAGATGTTTATTGATCTATAAAAGGACCATTTCTTCTCCATTGTATGATGGAAAAGACTGGGAGGATTTTTCCCCAGAGATTAATAGAAAATATACTTTTTTCGGGTTTTGATGTTTGTTCAGTCGAGCACCCTTTATGGTGTGTGGCATTAACCTGTGTTTTGAGCATTAGTCGCTAAGTTGTTTCTTCTATCGATATCTGCATCGGAGACCATAAACAAACGCTCCCGTCCAATTGGAAGGCGGAAATCCTAGCAGTTGCTTTCTTTTCCCCTTTGTGAGCATGCATGCATGGGTTGGATGCCTACATCTTATCAAGCTTGATGGTGTAGCATCTCCTTCGTTTGCATAGCGCATCTTCTACGTTTAGGAAGAAGAAGACCTAGTAACTGCCCCTCTGACACAAGGCCCTCATGGGCTCTCCCTTGAATCCATTTCGCCCTTTAGGTATACCAGCACTGGTCCATTAGGGGGGTTGATCCTTCCCTTCTTCCGTCAACCATTCAATACTTCTATGCTACAACCATTTTGCTAAGGCAGCCTCTTCCAATCACCTGGTCCTCCTTTGTTTCCTGCCTTAGCGATCTTAACACCAGGGACGCCCCCCTTGAGTTGGAGAAGAACCAACCTGAAGTGAGGAAGAGAGGAACGTGGTGACAGTGGCTCCCCTATTCGCAGTTGCCCTCGGGCCGGTGTGCCTAATTTTGGGCTTTGACACACGCACACCGGTCAGGAGTGGCAACAGGATCCAAACTCAAAAAATCATTCTCCTTTGTACAAGTCATAATAAGGCTTCAAGTTCTTTGGATTAGTCAATTTCTTCATTCTCAAAGGGATAAATTCCCTCATCTTGTAAAGTATGAATGAAATAAGGCTAAGTGGGATAAGGCCTCCCATTTTTGTGTTTCTTCTCCATTTGGGGAAGAGTGTTGTCTTGGTTAGCTTAGATCTTTGTCGTATCTATTGAGTAGATTAGATTAATTTTTCCATCTTTTGCATTTAGAAATATTATGCTAGTTTAGTTTCATTTTGCTTTAGAATAGTAATTGCTAGCTTAGAGTTACTTTCCACCAATTGCTAGTTTCAGTCTTACATTGTTATTTGTTGAGCTATCACTTGTGTTCCTTATTTGTAACTTGCATCTCATATAGTATAAATAAGTCTCTTGAACCTGTCGCAAGACGAGTCAAGAGCACTCTCTGTCGGAGAGCATTTTATCTGTTGCATTGCATTGCATGTAGGTTAGATAAGTCTCTTGAATCAAGCCATAAGGCAGGATCAAGAGCACTCTCTATCAGAGAGCATTCTTGTGTATTCTAATTAAAATTCGCAACTCATCACTCCCTTTTAATAAAATTTGAATTTATCTCATTGTTTCCTTGCTGGAGTATGCTCCGACCGACCTAAAAATCGAAGTACTCAGAAACGGCATTGGACTGTTAATCTTACAAGATTCAACATAGTAAAACTTTCAACCCCATAACCAACGCACCGGCATTATCTCCATAAATACTCAGGTAGTAGGGAAATTCCAAGTGTGGGCGTCAGGCAACCCAATCTGGACACTCGCTGGTTAAATTCTCTGAACACCTAGCTTGTGATTCGAGATAGGTCCGTCATGTCTTCGAACGGAGCCATTGAAAGTATTTCCGATTTGGTTTCCTAGACACCTAAAGCAAGATTACATAAAATTTACAATAAAATAAACCAAGAACAATTGCAAAACGATCTCACAAACGTTATCACTTTGAACTCTTGCATCAAGCAACCCAAGCACTTAAGACTATCTTTGACTCCATAAGGCATTGGTCCTTGTCATCAATTTTCATTTGCTTTTTATCTATCTAGAGCATTTATATCATTGTGGTTGTCTCACTTTAAATTATCAAGTGGTTGTTTCCTCAATCTTGTGATCTTGCATTTATCTTGTGATTATTTTATTCCATCATTATAAAGTTGTAATCATTCAAAAACTCCTAAAAAACACCCATCTGCATCACAACACCAAAAACACTTAAAAAACATAGAGCCATAGAAAACTCTTTGTTAGGGACTACCCCCCTTGGCTTCATTAGGAGTTAGCCTAAACGGAGGAGCTGGGATTCAGGTGAGTACCTAGCTCATTGCTTGCCCCCAAGGCCACATCTTCCCCACTTCTAGTGAGGGAACAACTTTCGAAATATTTCTGCTACTGGTGTGCATCTCGGCGGACAACACATACCATGGATACAATACCAAGAAATTGGTATACGTCAATCAAACTGCGATGGGGAACTACAAACTAGGACAAATTTGCTAATAGTACCAAGCACACTTTTATCTTTGTTCATGAAAGCTCGTCGATTGACGCGGCCCTACAATTCATTAAAGCCAATATTTTTTAGGAAGTCTTTGTTCCGATGCCAAGTTTACCACAATGGAATGTGACAATTCAGAATTTGATGGAGTGTTATAACATATTGGGGGAACCTGAGGATGATGATCCACAAGACATTCACATTCCAGAATCTGAAGGTAATCGGGCATTGAAGGGACCTGGTTTGTCATCTAACATGTTTTTGAAACTCCTTAAAATAAAGAAGGTAAATATTGGTTCTCCTGAAAATCCAAACTCTACAAATACTGGGGATTAATGGGACGAGGAGACTATTGGGAAAGTCATTGACTTATTGCATGAATTCCAAGACCTATTACCAACAAAGTTTTCTTAGATGAAGGGAATTGTTGGGGATCTGGGTGAAATGAAGATTCCACTAAAACCCGAGGCGAGGAACTGCAAACTGGGACAAATTTGCTAATAGTACCAAGCACACTTTTATCCTTGTTCATGAAAGCTCGTTAATTGACGCATCCCTACAAGTCATTAAAGCCAATATTTTTTAGGAAGTCTCTAGTCCGGTGTCAAGTTTACCACAATGGAATGTGACAATTCAAAATTTGATGGAGTGTTATAACATATCCGGGGAACCTGAGGATGATGATCCACAAGACATTCACATTCCAGAATCTGAAGGTAATCGGGCGTTGAAGGGACCTGTTCTGTCATCTAACAAGTTTTCGAAACTCCTTAAAATAAAGAAGGTAAATATTGGTTCTCTTGAAAGTCCAAAGTTTGCAAATATTGGGGATTACTGGGATGACGAGACTATTGGGAAAGTCACTGACTGATTGCATGAATTCCAAGACCTATTCCCAACAAAGTTTTCTTAGATGAAGGGAATTGTTGGGGATCTAGGTGAAGTGAAGATTCCACTAAAACCCGGTGCAAAGCCTGTCAATTAGCAACCATATAGATTGAATCCAAGGTACAAAGAAAAGGTTAAGGCAGAGCTCGACAGAATGATGGATGCAGGAATTATTGAACCTGTTGAAAATCACAATGGATCAGCCTGATGGTTGTACATGATAAGAAAACTGGTGAAGTCCGCATTTGCCTCGACTTACGGAAGTTGAATGATGCTTGCTTGCACAATCATTCTCCTACACCTTTTACAAATGAGGTCATGGAGAGTGTGTTACCACCTGAGTTGCACTCAGTTGGAATTTCGAGTGAGCCGCCAAGGATGAACAATTACTTGTTCAAAGTAAAGTCCGAGTTCAAAAGTCCATGCAGGCCTTCCTAGGCCCTTTTCATTTTAACATGTTCATACCCCACGGGGAATTGTAATAAAATGACTTAGCATGATGAATTTATGTAAAAGGTTTGGATTTCTAAAACTTAGTTATCATTACATTATTCCAAGGTGTTTTTTCCTTGTTAATTAGCTATTGTTTTTAAACGATTTATAATTTTCGAGTTTTTCACTCAAGCCTCCAAAGTTGGAATAATTATCTTGGCGGTTAGGCATTGGGAGGATGTTAAAATCTAATTCAATGTATATTACCATGCTAATCATTATTTTAAGTCATTATGAATATGCATTAAATCCCCTATAGGTTTTTTTTAATTTCCGGAAAAATTAATTTTTTTCCCAATTTTGGGGCTAGGAGGTTGTTTTTTCCATGGGGGTGCTCATTTTCTAATGCAAAGCACATGTCCATACGACTCAATATTGATGCCTAGCATGCTCATATACATTGACACTTAGACTCTAATAACCTCCTAAGGCCTAACCACCAAGACGACTACCCCAACTTTAGAGGTATAAGTGAAAAACTCGACAATTATTAGTTGTTTGTTCAACAACCAATAATTATCAAGGTTAAAAACACTATGGGCTAGTTGGATTGATGTCTAAGTCCTAGGAAGCCGAGTCGTTTACATACAGCTCTCATGTTAGCACATTTATTACAATTTCCCCAAGGGAATATGAACATGTGGTAGAAAAAAAATAAAAAATAAAAGTGCCAAGAAGGCCTGACAGAATTCTGAACTCTGACTTTCAACAAGTGTTTGTTCATCTTTGGCGGCTCACTGGAAAGTCCAAATGAGAGCAACTCAGGTGGTACCAAGGTTCAATGGCGAAATCTATCCATCCTAGCCAATATTGAGGACAGATCTTACAGGTCTATCATCGTGCTTCAAGAATAGAAGGATTGTGGAGTCTTGATCAGAGATTGAAGCCATAGTTAGCTGGGTGAATTCATCCATTATAGGCAGCGAGACGCTTTACTGAACAAGGGTGCAATTATCTAAGATTGGAGCAGTGATTCTCTTCCCCATGGTTGACTGATTTCTTATGAGGGCTTGGGCATCATTACTGAGGAAGGGAAGGTGCATTCATCAGAGTTTCATTGTGTCTGTCAAGGACGTGTTAATTCTCACTCAACAAAGGCATTTTTTCATTCGTTGGGCAGAGCTCACCCTATTTTCTGTTGCATATTTACTGTTGAGGTCATGATTCTTGTGGCTGTCATATTCACGTGGAGAGGACTGCGCTCTATCCTTAGAGGAAGGGTTCCATTCTCATCAATACAATCCACTCTTATACAAGCTATTACTATTTGACAAGCCCCAAATCATCTACCCAGAAAGCGTGATCAGCAGCTGTAGCTTACAGCTCTTTAGAGAGCCCACGATTTCTTGTATGGGAGATATTTGAAGATAAAGAAGGGTCGCTTCCATATTCCATAGGCTGCCATTTCCAAGAGGGCATGAACCATCAATCTGGGCGTATATCTATATAGCTGAGCGTCTCTCTTGCAACACACTGTCCTCAGACTTTATACACCATTCTGATTATAAAGAGCAGCTGTTACAGTCATCTACAATTCAATCTCATCACTGTTAAGGTCAGACTTGTCTCACATATGATGCACGGTTACCATTGAAAGATTAGAAGCATTTCTTTATTATTATATTTGAATAATCAGCTCTCTATTTCCCATTGGAATTATCAAGCTTGTTATCTTTGAATTTAAAATGGGGCATTAAATGATATGGCATGCAATTAATATTGAACAACAAACATCTACACAAACATATTACTAACAACCAATAAGTCCATCATACTAGCAGCTACAAGAAACAAGCAAGTAGAAACATAGACAAAATGCAGATTTCCTTACTTGGCACCTTACATGACAGTTGATGTAGAAATTTTTGAGTTTTACTGTTTGCTAGTTTATGTCACATTTCGTGATTTTCACTTACAGCCGGTTTTGCATTGGCTGTAAGTTACTTATGAAATTTTTGCTGAACAATTAAACACACAGTAAAAACACTAACACGCTGAAAAACACATTTAACAATCAAACCATAAAAATGATAGACTCAGAGATTTTTGGCCAATGGCCCTGGAAAAACCCCCACGGGGAAAACCAGTCAAAGAGAGAGATTTTATTATGCTTCAGGATAAAAATCAGACATTAATTTACAGCCAAAAATCCAACTTATCTCAACCCAGAAATTTGACCAGCAGACTGTCTCGGTTTCCGTGCTTTTGCTGCTTCGATTTCCGTGCAAACCTTCTCAGTAAACGTGCCAGAAATATCAGCAATTTCCAGCCCTCGAAAACTGTGCAGAAGAAGAAATTCTGCCCTCGATTTTTGTGCCCAGAACAGCAGAAAAAACGTACTGTACGGACAGCATTAAATGCTGCCGTACTCCTCGAAAACTGTGCCTGAAAAGTACAAAAACTGCCTTGAAAAACATGCCTGATATCCACCTCGAATTCCGTGCCCAAACAGTCCTTGAAAACCGTGCTGAAACCGTACTGTATGGCTGCAATAAATGAGGCCGTACTTCACCTCGATTTCTGTGCACAATAAATGCTGGCCGTACTACTGTCTTGAAATGTGTGCCTGCAATGAATGTGCCGTACCTTCACCTCGAAACTCGTGCCAGCAATTAATGATCTTGGTTTTCGTGCCCACTGAAAATCACTCACAGCCCTGTCTTGGAATTCATGCCCTCACTTTCCTTCAGCTCTCTCCTTCTCCTGAAAAATGAAAAGCGAAAGTCTTTTGCCTCCCTCAACCCTTTTTGTCTAAACCCTAAGTGGGAATCTAATCCAACGGTGGAGAAAGATCCAATCCAATGGCTAAGATTCAATGAGAGTAAAAATCACATTTATTTAAATCACTTAAATAAATTTACTCACCCACTTAAATTTATCAAAAAGTGACTTTAACTTTATAAAGTCTCATTAAGTAGCTTTTAATGTGAGGGTCACCTTTTTCCTAAGTTACCAGGATCCGTATCCGAATCCGTATACGTAGCTTTTAATGTGAGGGTCACCTTTTTCCTAAGTTACCAGGATTCGGATACGGATACGGATACGGATACGGATTCGGATACGGATCCACCACTTTTTTGAAAACCCAGGATCCGGATACGGCGAGGATACGTCACGTACAAAAATATAATAATATTTTTTTAAATTTTTAAAAATTCAAAAACATATTTAGAGTTTAAAAAACAAATCCATTTATGAATCACGACATTAAAACTGAAATCATTAGACATTTTATAAACTTGAAGATTGAAATGATGCATCATGCCTCATACAAAAAGGCTAGCCGCTAAAGCCAAAAGGATAATATCATCATCCGATAATATGATATATCATGATAGTAAATACAAAAATGAGTGTCTCATCAAGGATCACTCTAGTAATAGCCAAAAGGATAATATCATCATCCGATAATATGATATATGAATATCATGATAGTAAGTACAAAAATGAGTGTCTCATCAATGATCACTCTAGTAATATGATAATGTTGATTGAATCTAACTACAAATCATGAAATGGGTCTACATCCTCATAATCTGCATATGGAAACTCTACTTGTACATCTACATCATGAATAGATGTTGCGGGGCCTGGAATGGTGGAAGCTGCATCTGATGAAGGCTGAACTAGTGGTACAATATCGTCAAGCAGGTTGAGGTGAGTCATGGCATTCAATGTCATGTTTAAGTCGGAGGTCTCGGGCTCCACATCCCACATCCTACTCGGACCTTTCTTATGCTCTGGATTTGAATGTGATAGAAGGCGGAGGTTGGAATGAACATATACAAGATCTTCAGCCTTTGCTGCTCCTAGTCTGTTTCGCTTCACCGAATGGATGAAGCCATATGTACTCCAATTCCTCTCAGCTGATGAGGAACTAGCAACTTGCGATAACAAGCGAGTGGCCAAAGTTGAGATATGAATGCTTTCCCCGCCATGGAAGCCCCACCAAGTAATAGGATCAATGTGCCCTCGATCATTCATGGTTGTTGGATCTGAAAAGGTACCAGTGGACTGCACAAATGCTCCAAATTCTGCACGTACTTCCATTGCAGTTCCCATATCCCTATAAATTTTCCTCAAAGCTGTCTTGTATCCCTGTACCACTTCAGAATCCCTGTTTGGGGCTGTCCTACCAGGTAAAGACAAAATTTTGGAATGATAATATTTCGGGTGCAGTGCATATGCCAAAAGGTGCAATGGTGTGGTCATTTTGTTCCACCTTTCAGTAACTATGTCCTTGACTTTATTATAAAATGTTTCAAAGGGGTCATTATCATTTTCCTTGATAATTTCCCTTATCCTCTCCAGCATACTATCTATGTTCTCATAAACTTCCCCCAAGCAAGGCATATCTGTGTCAAAAACCCTGATCATGGTCAAGATTGGTTCAGTAAACCGCAGACGGTATTGGACCTTGTCCCACCATGCATCATCAAGAATGATAGACTTGATCTTCTGTCCTCTATCAGAAGTGGAAGTCCTCCATGATTCCCAAAGAGGGTCGATGACCATCGCTTGCAATGCTTGTCTGACCTCCACAAGCCTCTTTATGACTAGGGTGTGGGAGGCAAAACGGGTTTCAGCAACCTACAAGTTTTAAAAATTTAAACATTAAATCAAAAATCATATATGGATAAAATTAAGAATTCATAATACAACGGAATAATATTGATTTAAAAAAGGAGTACCTTCAGTAGCTCCAACTTTGCAAAACCCCGATATATGGCTTGGGACATTGAATGGTTGGTGATGAACATCTGGATTTCTTTTGCTGCTACATATACCTCATTGATCCACTCAATCTCACCAATCTTGGCAAGCATAAGGTTCAATGAATGCACTGCACATGGAGCCCAGAAGATGTGATCATATCGACCCTCCACAATCAACCCTGCAGCTCTACAAACCTGTGCATTGTCCGTAATGACTTGGACAACATTTTGTGGCCCCACACTTTCGATTGCATCAATAAGAATTGAGGAGATGAATGCTGCATCTTTCTCTATTCCACTGCAATCAACAGCCTTCAAAAACATTGCCCCTTGGGGGCATATTGCAATAACATTAATTAAAGGGCGGTTTCTTTGGTCTCTCCATCCATCAGAAACGATGGACACCCCTATTTCTGCCCATGTATCTCGGATTGACTGTAATTGTCTATCCACAGATTGTCTTTCCGATGTTAACAAAGTAGTGCGGACCTTTTCATAACCAGGGCTCTTGTACCCTTATGGCGCTTCATTGACTGCCTTAATCATTTGTTGCCAATAGGGGGATCGCACCAAATTAAATGGCAGCCCATTTGCATATATGCAACGAGCTACATGCTCATCAGCTACATCTCTACTTTGGTTATTAAATGCTGCTTCAAGAGGCCCCAAAGAAGGCCTCTTATTAGCTGTAGCCGCTGATCTAGATGGTAATGGAGGCCTTGTAGTAGAACCTGTCACAATGAGTTTTCCCTTAGCAACTTTCTTATCAGCGGCATCTTGCAAAGATGCATAGTACTTAATTTTTGCAAGACTCAAACCTTGTCCAGGTTTACCATTTGCATCAGGTGGGTCAGTGCATACCTGCACCCCCGTGTTTGTATGCTCGGTGAGATGGCCCTTCACCCTAGTGTATGAGCCATTTCGGATGGAACCACATTCACTACATTTCCATTTGTAAGAGCCACCCCCAGGATTTTTGCCAATTATTTCCACAAACTGTCATAGAGGAGATTTTGGGTCTTTACAAGCATTTGTCCCCCCTTCAGTTTGTTGTGGTGGTTCCATGTCTATGGCTCTGCATATATATGGAATTTAAACACTATTAGTAATTAAAATGATAAATCAATGCAAGTAATTACTCTGTTAGACTTGTCACTTTAGTGGCTCTGTTAGTGTCACTGTTTTTTAAATTTTTTTAAATGAAATGATAGATGATAGTGTACAATATATTAATCACTGTGTACAATTTATTAATATTTATTTAAAAAAAATTATTTTATAATTTATTTCAAAATATTTTATAATATTTATTAATCACTGTGTCACTGTTTTCATTTTATAATTTATTTAAAAAAAATCACTGTGTACAATATATTAATATTTCTGTGTAAAAAATTAAAATCACTGTAACTAATTTAAATTTTAGATTTTATAATTTATTTTATAATTTATTTATAATATTTATTAATCAATGTGTCATTGTTTTCATTTTATAATTTATTTTAAAAAAATCACTGTGTACAATTTATTAATATTTCTGTGTAAAAAATTAAAATCACTGTAACTAATTTAAATTTTAGAGTAAGCCCGTCACTGTTTCCAGGATATTTGTTTTCGTTATATTTATAGAGAGAGGAATGTCAGGGCTGATAATCTCTCCAAACTTGGTTTAAGGATGACTGAAGGGATGTGTAACATTTGGGAGCAACAAGGCGAATTGTTGCATGAGATATATCAAGGACCTTTTATGGCTTTGTGATAAATTAAAATATCAGTGCAAATGTATACCGTATAACCATGATGACAGATGTAGAAAGACTACAATTATGTAGCTTCATAACCTTAAAAGTTTTAGTAGAAAGTGTTATAAACCAATCGGGAGACTAAACCTCGAGGTCGACAGACATGAGACTTGAGTATGCACTGTGCAATAACTTATAAGTAATGATAAATATTAAATTAAAAACCTCGAGGTCGACAGGAGTTGGAGGAGTGGGGTCTGCCGCGAATGTTCTGCTTTCTGTCTGCTGCGCGTGATGAGGAGTCCAGAAAACGCCAAAAGCTTCACCTTGAAACCCTCGCTGTCTGCTGCGCGTGCTGAGGAGTCCAGAAAAGTCTGTCGGTAGTGAGGCCCGTGGGGTAGGGGAACTTTTATAATGCAATTGATATTAAAATATATTAAATTCGCCACCTATTGGAGCAAATCCGACCCACCAAAACGCTAGTGTCTCAGCACAACCCGCGGATCCGGTTGACTTTATCGGGATCCGTTTCCACTAAATCGGGATCCGTTTCAGACCAGCAGGATCCATTTCCCTGCTTCACGGCGACGGCGGCAAGGCGGATCCTTCACGGATCCGGATCCGGATCCGGATCTGAACCGCGGATCCGCGGATCCTTCACCCTCAGCCGACGGATCCGGTAACACAGCCTTTTTCCCTCTTCTAAGTGACTTAGGCAAAAAGTCACTTAGGGAACAAATTCCTAGGTACAAAAACTAACACTCCCTCTTACCGAGGAAGGTGTTCTGCACCACTCCCAACTTATCTCTGAAGAAGACAAACTTCCCCCTCCCCAAAGACTTCGTCAGAATGTCTGCAACCTGCTCATCAGTGGATATATACTGTAGCTCAACTGCCCCTCTCTGAACATAGTCACGGATGAAATGGTACCTGATCTAAATGTGCTTCGACCTGTCATGGAACACTGGATTCCCAGAGAGCTGAATGCAACTCTGATTGTCACAATAGATCACCGTAGGCCTAAGCTGCTGATCACATAAATCTACCAATAACTTGCGAAGCCACAGTGCTTCACAAGTAGCCTGACTGGCTGCCATATACTCAGCCTCAGCAGAACTCAGTGCAACGGACTTCTGTTTCCGACTGAACCACGACACTGCTGCCGAGCCCAAACTGAAACAACAACCGGAAGTGCTCTTTCGATCCCTCACACAACCTGCCCAGTCTGAATCTGTGAACCCGACCAAGCTGACTCCACCCGAACCCCTGTAGTCCAGACCATAATCCACCGTACCTGCAAGATATCTCAGTATGTGCTTTGCGGCAGTCCAATGCACACTCCTAGGCTCAACCATGAACTAACTAAGAGTGTTAACCGCAAAACACAAGTCTGGCCTGGTATTGACCAGATACATCAATGACCCAATGAGCTAACGATATAAAGTGGGATCCACCAACTTACCCTCGGAAGCATGAAGTTGCTTCTAGTTGGTGATCATATGCGTACACATCGGCCTGCAGTCCTCCATCCGAAATCTCTTCAGAATATCAACTGCATACTTCCCCTGTCCAAGGAAAATATGTCCAGGCTCCTGCCAAACCTCCATCCCCAGATAGTAATGCATCAGTCCAATGTCTGTCATCTCGTACTCCGATGCTAGATCTCTCTTGCAATGTGCAATGAGACGTTCATCACC
>LPNX010960274.1:9311-22593 GCA_001517045.1 Pseudotsuga menziesii | reverse complement strand
GAACCCCCGCGCCACAAACCGAGCCTTGTACTTCTCCACACTGCCATCCGCAGCATGCTTTATCTTGTAAAGCCACTTGGAAGTCACAAATGACTTCCCCTCAGGTCTCAACACTATCTCCCAAGCATCATTCTTCATGATGGAATGGTACTCTTCCATCATGGAATCTCTCCATACCTGATGCTGGGAAGCCTCCTCAAATGTGGATGGCTCAGAGTCACGAAGACTCGCAACAAGGGCCATACCATCCCTGTCAGGCACCACACCAAGCCTGTCTGGCTCCACCACTGTCCTGATCTGCTCCTGGGGCCTACCAAATGTCTCAGCATCCTTCAAGGTCTCTTGAAGCCACTTAGGCTTCCTCTTCCTTGAAGACTGCTCCTCCCGAACTGGACTTGGGCTCTCCTCATCTGAGGAAGTCCCAGTACCAGAAGGTCCAACACCCCGAGGACCAGTACTTGATGAACCTGTGCCTGATGAACCTGTGATCTGCTGACTCAAACCTAAACCTGTCCCTGAAACTATCCCTGAAGTACTAGCCACCTGAATCACTGAACCTGTAGAAGCTGTGCCTGTAGCCTGTGATCCAGTCACTCCAGAAACCTGTGGACCTGATAGCTGCATCAAAGAAGCCTGTACCAACTGAGGTGTCGGAGCTGGTGTCTCCCCCTGCTCTAACTCCCTAGACTTTCTGAAGGCTCTCTCCTCATCAAACTTCACTTCCCGCCGAACAACAACTCTCCTCGAGCTAGGTAAGTAAAGCCGATAGGCCTTCGAAGTCTCGTCATATCCCACAAATATGCCTCTCTCTGCGGTGGGATCAAACTTCGTCCTCTTCTCAGAAGGGACGTGAGAGTAAGTCAACGAACCAAATATGCGAAAGTGGCCCACCTCAAGCTTCTTGCTATTCAAAACTAGCTATTGACTGGGCAAGTCTAAAGAACAGGATGAGAAATTTGGTCTTCGCTCCTATCTCGGACCAATTTAGAGAGGTAATTGCCTCTTTTGATGACATTTTCTTCACTCATATATTTAGAGAATTTAATACACAGGCAGATGACCTTTCCAAGGAGGCTTTGAATGTGCAGGAGGGTACCTTGACTGAATTAGAATTCAGAGGAGGCACCTTCAACGCATCTACAGACCTCATTCAGTTTTGAAGTGTTATTAGTCAGGTCTGTTTCTGTTTTTTAAAAAGGGAGGGTATAGTACTGTAATTTATTAACTACAAAGGTCCTCAAGATAGTTTTCAGGGTACTCATGTAATGATGGATCATATAGGATGGGATTGCCTGGAAGACTCTAATTTTTTGTTTTCTGTATTCAATAAGGGAAAGATAGGGAATGATGGGCTTTATGAATGCTGTGATAATTTGAACAGTTTTGCAATAAGGTTAGGGGCAGTCAGGGTAGCGGGCAATCTTGAACAGAGCCCAAGAAGGGCGAACAGAAGTATATTTTTTGTTTTCTATCTTGAAAATATATAAAAGATAATGATTTTTTTCTTTGGAAAGAAAATGACCATTAGACTATAATATATAACACAATTAACTAGAGCCATTCCAGCTTCTATTTTAATCTCTAGATTTAAATTGTTAATACATAAAACAAAAGATACTACGAAATCACAACTGAGAATAATTGCCTTAAATGAAAATAAGTGCCCTAAAGCCTAATAGTGTTCTATGTTAGCTTAAATAAAATTATATGCTCTAACTTCTACAATAACATATCCTTCTACCATGACTTATATACGAGAACTTCCATTTTGTAAGTAGCCTCTTTGGTCCTTTCCCATACACACTACTGACCAAAACCCATTCTAAAAGAATCTCCAGTACAAGCTTCATGTTTTTCCCCTTTCAGATAGACCTGAAAACAGATTCCGAATATACCTCGCTGTAATGCACTCACTTTTCCAGGCAAATTTTCAATTGCATGCAAATCTTTTATATAACTAAAGGTTCAGCATCCATATTACTTGAAAAATGAAAGGAAACGCAATACATCTTTACGAAATTTTTGCCTGTTGGTATATGTCATGAACAAGTAAATCTGTGCATCTAAGACGGAAGCTATTCAAGATATAGGTTGACACCACGCATGTCAACTATCAACTACTAAAATAACTTACATGGTTAAATTATAAGGCCATGTTTTGCTTGGAAGACCTCTCAAACAGTTGCCAGAGCCTCCTTTTGTCGCACAAACTACCATATTCTCTTTGGTTGAAGACAAAGATACCAGCAAAGCCAAAGTCAGTTTACTACAAGCAAAACTGTCAAATGTTTTAAAACTGTTTAAGTTAAAAGTTGCTTTAAACTTGGAAATATAGCATATCATTCCCCCATTACAAGTTTGTGGCTCCATACATATCTACAACTCTTTAGATATCAGCACTAGAAAGATATTGGAAAGACAGTTTGCATAAAAGTTAACTGTCTCCAAATATCTTTGACTCTCAAGCAAAACAGTACGCTAGGCTGTGATAAAAAAGCTAAATTCAGTAAAGTTTACTTGATTAAGTCAGGATGTGTTATTGATATCATTGTCAACAGATTCCTTGGTTTGGTCAAAATCAAAACAAGTCAGGAAACAAGAGCATTCTAACCTGGTTTTATGTCTCTGTGTGTGATGTTGCGATCATGGCATGCCTTGGCAGCCCATAGCTACATGAAAGCACAATAATAGAAATGATTGAGATAAAAATTAATTTCAAATATGACAAAAAATTAAAATTCAAGTGTGAGTAAAATTTAAAGCGTGATAATTGCAAAACTAAGCATCATAAAACTGTTTCTCGTATAAAAGATAAACATTCTCTTTCACAGCTTGGTTAACGCATATGATTGAGAGGACAAAGCACATGAAGACAAATCTCTCTAGAGTTTCCGCATCACTCTCCAATTCACAAAAATCAGATAAATAGAAATGAGAAATTTTGGCCAGGATCCCTTTTAACATTGTCAACTGCTAGAGGATTATATGAAAGACAACAGCCTTTCACATATTTGTCTACCAAGGCATTAATCTGATCCATCTTCAAAACCACTTTCCAACTTTTGTATGGTCCTTAGTACTTACCTCAATGGTTTTCCTCCAACGGTTCTATGCCTCCTCCGAAACTAGCTCTTATATAAGTAATAGTGATGCTTTGTAGAAAATTGACAAAAAATCAGACCTCAGTCATTTAGACATTTTATTAAACACTTAGCATAACCCAGATTTCAGTCTTAAATATCATTAATAAAAATACTTCACATGCATTTAAACCAACAATGATGAAGCTGAAACACTGAAACTAAGTCTGTTTTGCAGCGGAAAAAGACATAACAGCAGACTGACAACCCATTTAAACAGCAGAATTTTGGTCAATATGACCATGGAAAAACCCCCTATGGGGAAAACCAGTCCAAGAGTATTTTATTCAGCATTTTCAGGCAAAAAATAATTAATTTACAGCAGCATTTAACGAGCAATAAGTGATTGTACCAGCACCTCGTTTTGCGTGCAGCAACTCGAAAAACATGTCAAACAGCTGTACAGCCTGTATGGCCTCTGCCACAGCAGCACCTCGTTTTGTGTGCCCCAGCAATCTGTACAGCCTGTGCGGCCTTCCTCGATTTGTGTGCAGCAACACAATACGGCCCTGCAATAAATGTTTCTTGGGAAGCATGCCTCTCCTTGAGAAATGTGTTCCCTCTCTCTGAAAATCAACCTTGCCAAATGCTCACTCTTGTAAAATGTTTTCCTTGTCTTGCACACTACCCTACGCTCTCTCTTATAACAAGAAAGTGACTTTTCACCTTCCCCAATCCCTAAATCCAAAGTCCAAGATTTAATCTTGCCTTTACATGATGAACTGTTGAGATGCTTTCCCTCCAAAATCAGTTACATTTAGAGTGACTTTTCAATTTATGAAATATGTGCACTTTATTTCATAAAGTCACTTTATAAAAATAAAACCAAGGAAACTTTTATAAAAACTCACATTACATAAGAGTCACTTTATAAAACGCCATTACAAAGTTAAGTAGCCTAGCTAGTGCATGGTCACTTCCGCTTACGAGACAAAACCATGCCAAGTGCCTCCAGAACTAAAATAGCTAACACTCCCTCTTAGCGAGGGAGGTACTCGCTGCCATCATCATCATCAGCACCCGTCCTCAAATCCATCACACTATTCGCAGTAGGAGCTCCCTCTCAACCTAGAACTAACGGTACTACCTGCACTCAACTTGAATCTAAAGATAACCTCCTGGCAACCACCATGAACCCTGAGCTCCTAGGAGAATCCACTCTCCAATCTTGAGCATTAGTCTGCCCATACTGGTTGAGCCTCCTTCTAGTACTCAGAAGAGACTCCCTCTCTTCCATCGGAACTCAAGACTGTAACCTTGGTACCACTGCAGCCTCAGGAGCCTCTTGCTCCTCGTTTGATTCATCAATCGTGGGTTGTGCACTGAACGTGTACAGCTCACCAAACCGATCACCAATCAACTATGGATCAGTCAGTCCTGCTCCTTCCAAGTATATATAAATATGTCCCATATCATCTCTCTTTGGAAATAAGTACACATGTCACTATTGTCACACATGTAGTAGCTGGGCTACTTTTGTTCTTGAGCAGTACTGATCAATTCGAGACAGTCCTTTACTATGAGATCAGCAGATGATGAGCCACCAGTTGATGATCTCCCACTTTCAGCAGATCTAGAGTATCCAAATTGACCAGTTCTATGCCATGACTAAGCCTCATGACCCCAGGTTCGATGACTGAGCCTCATGACCCAAAGCAGAGCTTGTTACAGTGCCCATGATATGTAGTAGCAGCAGTGGTTTCAGTGATCTTCATTTTTTTTTCAGATCCAGTGCAGGTATATGACCCAGGTGATATTATGGTTTGTGCATATGGATTTTGATGTTGCTTTAGCAGTGAGACTTGATTGATATTGATTATATGTTGGCGATACTTTATCTTGGTTTTACTTGGAATCTAAAGTATAAATGATCTAGTTGTTATGTCTGAGAGATTCTTTTGTATGCTTATTGGCCTTGCCCTCCTCCCAGTATGAATTTGGTCATTTCCCTTTAGGGACATAGCTTGCTAGTCTTGGCACCATCTCCACTGTCTTCGTCCATCCATTGCCTTCCCTTGTTGTTGATTAACCTTCACTTGTAACTTGACTGTTGGAAAGTTAACTTTGAAGGTCCTCTTTATAGTTTTGGTGTGGTGCAATAAAGAGGACTTAGAATTTGTCCTTTGAGTATTTATGTATAAAGTAGTTATATATAAATAAAATGATGTTTTGTACTTTATAGTATGGGTCTCACTTAAAGTTTATTTAATAATTAAAGTGAGTTAATTATTAAAAGTGGGTGCATTAAATGATGGCCCTTGATTTTGTAAATGTATCTCAACCATAGATTAGGTGGTTAGATAGTTAGTCACAATTTTTAAAGTATAAAACAAAGAAGAAACGACAAGTTAGACACACCATTAATGAGGAGAGAGAGAAGATTGAGAAAGGGAGAGAGAAGAAATACCCTAGAGTGGGCATGAATCCCAATGCAAGTAGCAGCACGAATTTCAAGGCAGCCTAGAAGTGACCATACAACAACAGTCTGCAACATCCCTATAGCACACGTGTCGGCACAAATCTCGAGCCAGTGAGCAACATTGATTGCACACTGATAGGTCGTACTCCTGCATTTATTGTAGGCATGTGTGGCATGATTCTCGAGGAAGAAATGTACAGCAAAACTGTACTGGCCGTACAGCACGTGTGGGGGTCGTACAACTATTGATTTGCACAAAAATCGAGGTATTTTTGTTGCTGGTTTAGTTTGGGTATTTTTGCCAGTAAGGGTTGAAGGAATAATTTCAAGTGTAGTTGGAAATATTTATGAGCATTCTTCTTTAATGAGAATTTTCTCTTTCTAGGGTTTTTCTCGGTCTGTTGACCAAAACATCTATGTATTCATGTGTGAATGTTTGCTTCGGTATTGAGAAGATCTTGAATATGGTGGTTTGTATTTCAAATTTAAGAGTAAATTTTTAATCATAAACCCTAAGGCATTCAAGTGTTTGACAGAATGTGTGAATGAAATATTCATGTTAATGTCATTTATTTTCTTCATGGTATTACAGCTAAGTTGAAGTAGGGTTCAAAGTTGTGAATCAAAATCAGAAGTTGTGTTGTCTTTCAAGTTTAAAATATTTGTTTTGGGTTATTCCAGATGATGAGCATTAGATATGAAGATAGGTTGGATGGTATATCCAACTATCTTCCTTGGAAAGTTAGAATAACTGTTGTGATTAAAGAATGGAAGATATGGAATTTTGCTAACACCAAGATGACTAAGCCTACAGACAAGGACGAACTAGAAGAACATGAAGCCCTAGAAGCCAGAGCTTGGAGACTGATCCTAGATGGGGTAAAGGATCATCTTATTCCACATTTGGCAGAGAAGAAGACTGTTAATGACATGTGGGATGTTCTGAAACAATTATTCAAAGCTAAGAACAAGAACCACAAAATGGCACTAAAGGACAAGTTGCACAATGTCAAGATGACCAAAGATGAAAGTGTGACCTCTTACTTAACTCGAGTGGCGCAAGTCAAAGATGAGTTAGCAGTTGTAGGATAGGCTATCTCAGATTCAGAATTGGTGAGGATAGCCCTAAAGGGTTTCACCAAGAAATAAGAAGTTTTTGTTAAGTGCATTGTCAATAGGGAGAAGCTTCTGAATTGGTCCAGACTATGGGATGATTTTACTCAAGAGGAGATTTGAGAGGGAGCTCTAGGTAGTTAAGTCAATGAAGAGGTGGAGCATAATGTGGCACTCACGACAAAAGTTAACAAGAAGAAGAAAGACATCAGTCATATCAGATGTTACCATTGTGGGCAGATGGGACATTATGCCTCGAAGTGTACTGAGAAGAAGAATGTGAAAGAGAAGACTGAAAGAGATATGGCAGAGTCTGCAGCAGTAGAAGACTATGCAACGAAGTTTGAGCAAGAGTTTTCTCTTGTCTCAATTGATTCCAATGTAGGGATCTCAGTTTTTTAGAATGTGTGGGTTATTGACAGTGGTGCAACCACACACATGACTGGGATCTATGACATCTTTCAGATCAACACAGAGTTGGGGCCAAGACATTTCATTCAGACAGATATTGATAGTCCTCAGATAGTCCTCAGAAAAGTACAGCAAAACTGTATAGGTCGTATAGCACGTGTGGAGGCCATACAGCAGGTCGTAAAGTTGTTGATTTGCACAGAAATCAAGGTATTTTTGCTACTAGTTTAGTTTGGGTATTTTTGCCAATTAGGGTTGAAGGAATAATTTCAAGTGTAGTTGGAAATATTTCTGAGCATTCTTCTTTAATGAAAATTTTCTTTTTCTAGGGTTTTCCCCAAGAGTTGGGATTTTTCCCGGTCTGTTGACCAAAATATCTGTGTATCCATGTCTGAATGTTTGCTTCAGTATTGAGAAGATCTTGAATATGGTGGTTTGTATTTCAAATTTAAGAGTAAATTTTTAACCATAAACCCTAAGGCATTCAAGTGTTTGATAGAATGTGTGAATGAAATATTCATGTTAATGTCATATATTTTCTTCATTGACTAGTGGCATCTAGGATTTCCCCCACCTTCACCTCTATGTTGGACTAGGTCTCCATGTTACTTGTGTCTCGATGTTGGTTTATGTGATGTTTGTCACAAGGATGGTCTTCCTCTAGGACTTGAACACAAATAGTCTTACCAAAAAGTGTCTTTAGACACTAAGGCATCGGAGCTTAAAGTTATTCTAAATGGATGCCCTGCCAACAAAGCAAAAGTGTCTTTAGACACTACTGCAAACAAAAGCAAAACTAGTCAGTGGCCAAGAGATGAGCACTCATCTATTGTATGGTGTAAGGTTCATTTACTCCCATAGGTTATCAGGGTGAGGTAAACCCGTCAGGGCTAAGCCTTAGTCATTTTCTGGAGGCTAGAAGGATTTCCAGGGCACCTGCTCTTGGAGGCTAGCAAGTTAGTAAAAATGAATATGTTCAAATAAAGTTGATGGCTAGAGGATGGGCACTCATTCTTTGTATAATGCACAGCTCATTTGCCCCCACAAGGAAACAGGGTGAGACTGGCCCCCAAAGGTCATGTCTTTGTCATTTTCTGGAAGCACATAAGGCTTACCAGGGCACCTGCCTCTAGAGGTTAACTAGTGTATATTGTTGTGCAAATAAATTGCTATAAAAATTTGCTTGTCTAGAGTCTAGTGGAGCCTTCTCATCATTCCACCAATTTGTGAGACATCGCCATTCCCTGTTGTTCACCTAGTCCAACTTATGTGTTGTGTGGATTTCCTTGTCCTTTAGCTTGGATGCTTACAGTGTCGAGTGTCAAGTCATTCCCTTGGCCTTATCTGCTTTTATTCACCTTCACCCTTAGCTAACAAAATGGCTAAATCTATAAATGAGCATACACTGGAGGTTCTTGTTTAAAGCAGCTAATCATTTTGATTTAGATTATTATATATGTATTGAGATTATACTCGCCAACAAAATCTCCTTTTACTTGAATCTCACTGTTAGCATAGACAACTAAGCATGCATGTCCATTTTGTACTTTGCAGTATCAGAGTTTAGCACTTGGGTCGTCATTTTGATTAGTCTTGACCTGGTCAACCCAGTGTTGACCAAGCCAGGGGCAGAGTCTGGGATGCGTTTTAGACTGATGGTTATGGATGTGATTATCGTCTACAAGTGTCCATTAGACATATTCATGCTTCAGATGGTGGATTACTATAATGGCTTGTATTGCTTTTGTGATTATCAACATTTACAGGATTTATTATTATTATTGTTCTGATATGGATGGGGCCTATGATGTACCTTTGTGATGGAGATATTGTGTATGAGTACTAATTCCTAGTTGATTTGGACATTCTTAGTCCATTGGTGCAGTTGGTTTTCAGTTTTGGGCAGTTCCAGGAGAGAAATGGGTATTTCAGGCATTTTGCAACAGATTTGCCCTGGGAAATTAAAAATAAAACATAGTGCAGATAATGGTGAGATCTCCTAGGGCGCCAAAGGGAATCTAGGGGTGCATCCATTCGATTGTACCATACTACTATGGTTCCAGACATATCCGTGCAATCATTTGGTCCCCGGTGAGATATTGGCAGTGTTATGTTCCAAACACAGCATTTTGACGATAAAAATGGCTAATAAGCAAATCGATTTGGGGTAATGAGGCAAAGAAACGGAATGGAATTGGTCTAAGGCATAGTGTTTGGGTCACCTTCATCATTGAACATCATCTTCACTTCAAAGTTCACATAAGGTCCACACTTCCGTGAGTTCTTCAGTTTGAGGGCGTTTTGATGTATTTTGAGGGAGACGTCCTCGTGATTTTTATCACTCCTTAGTATATTTGACCACAACACCTTTTGTTGTGCCATGGGGCCATGCTAGTGAAGGATGTTATCACCTCCTAGCCCCCACCATGTGCTATCTTATGTCTATTGGTCATTTTTATGTGGTGCGCCCCCTCGTTGGGAATTTCTAGTGCTGCGCCCCCTTTATATTATTGAGTTGATCCATTTATGATGTATCTGACTAATCTTAGTCGTTGATTAGATTGTTTTTATATTTTGACCGTGACCCTTGATCTTTTTTGGATCTAGGTTTCATGTACTTGAGAGATCTATATATTGAGATGCTCTCTCATTTATAAAGGGGCTTTTGGATTTGAGAATATTGAATACAAGAAAATTTTGCAGAAACTCTTGGAAGCTTTGTGTATGTATTTGGATGTGATTGTTACGCCTCTTGCTTAGACAATTTAGTGGATCTTGCATGCAAACAAATATTTTTTTGTGGTAGTTGTACAGATCTTTTGCAGGCTAGCTAATTGGTTGGAGGAGATTGCTAATGCGTCTTGCATTGCCCTTTGGTCAAATCGTTTCATCTTCAGGGAGTTCTTCATTTGTCAAGTGCATTGGATCTCTTTCTGTAGATGTCGTACGTGGCTTATCTTTTTCATCTGTGAAAAAATCTCATTCATAGTTTGATTTTGTAAGTGAAGAAAAGGGGGAGCACTACCTGGATTTTTTCCTTTGTTTCGTACTAGATCTAGCTCAAAATTGTAACTAAGTGGAAGGATCATCGACATCCAAGGCAGCCGCAAGTATTTTCAAGTATGATCTGCAGGGTTAGTATTCTTTTTCTTTATTTTCATCCATTTGTCCATCTAAACCCTTTCTTCAAACCCTAGTTTTGTAGATCTGATAGTTCTGGTGAGTTTTTATGACGGCAATCAAAACCCACCTGGAGATTGTTGAATAAATTCTAGATCTCGAATTTCACGTAAATCGGACTCCATTTTCCCTGGGATCTAACACTAGTTTCTCTAGGTGTGGGCACCCCTTTTTTGGTGGGTGGCTAAATCTTCAAATCTATCAGTTGGGTATGCTTGAACCCACTCGACTTTCACAAATATATCCTTCAAGTGTCCCGATCTAGTCACCCTTTGCTCTGATCTACTCATTTGGGTCTGCCATGTCCACTTTTGCATAAACCCTAAGTGGATCCCATTAGGATTTTCAATCGTGTGGCTAGATCTTTCTAGATCTATTAGTTGGGTATGCTTGAACCCATATATTTTTCACAGATCTATCCTCCAACCATCCTGATCTAGTCATTTCATGCCCTAATCAACCTTTTTGGGTCCACTTTATCCACTTTTGCATATAATCATAAGTGGGTCCTTTAGGTTTCTTGTTGTATGTGGCTAGTTCTTTCTAGATCTACGTTCCTAAACTCATTGTCGTACTTTCCTTATCAAGTTGGTCCATTTTCCTAATTCACTAAGCCTCCCCAACTTTATTTTAGCTCCTACACGACATCCAATTCCTAGATCTAGACTACCTCATTCATTATCTCTCTCTTTTACTCATTGCTTATCCTTAGAAGTGTCTTGAGTAGGTTCGCTAGCCCTTTTAGGCTAGTAGGGTCTCCCCCTGGTTATTCTTTAGATCGATCTAGAGCAACAAGAGCCCATTCAGTGTGACAACTACCTATTGCCGCCTAATTCACACTTTAAGATGCAGGAAAGTCACAACCTGCTATGTGTGTCCCTGGGGGCAAGTGAGAGTTGGGGACCACTGTCACCACAGTCCACAACTCCTCCGTTTAGGCAGGATCCCAACAGAGCCAAGGGGGGTGGTCCCTATGGGAAAACTAAGTTCCAGTTTTATTAATTAACCACTGATTAATTAAAGGGATCGTTTAAAAAGGAAAGAGGCTAAGACCTTATATAAAACAAGACCAGTGCCTATTACAATGGAGTCTATAGATGGATTATGTCTTTATGAACTTTACAAATAAAATTAAGATTTAATCCGTGATTTAATCTATAACCATGAAATAAATGAATAAACGATATAATTATATACTGTGAGGAAATAAAGCATTAACGAGGTACAGATGATTTATCAATATGGACAGTGAGTCAGATTCACAAAATGGCAGAAAAAATATTCTGAGTGAAGATTATTAACCCAGCAGTAAATTAAAAGTATGAAAAGATTTTAAGCAGTTAACATTTACCACATGATCACTTGCATAATTGAAAGCAAATAGATATAATTGAGAAAGTAAAGTGCTGGAAGTAAAAATGATAGTGCAATGTTGGAGCGAAAGAGTGCTAAAAATGGAAAATGTTGTAGAACCGGTTTTGAAATGTCTCTTGGTTTATTTTAGTTGATTTTATTAAAGTTGTTCTTCTTGGATTAAGTTTTAGAATAGGTGGTGTGACTACCCCAATCTAGAACTTCTCCAGTCAAAGTAGGAATGCGGTTGCGCTCAACAAAGTGGGAACAAAGCCCACCCGTAGCTCACAGGTCAATCCCCAATGCCCCGGTGCTCAACAAGGAGGACGTCGAAGCGCCTAGAGACCACCCACGGTCTACTACCCCTTCTAGCTTCCTGAGGTCACTGTTTTTAGTTGACAGAAAAAGGGCTAGATGGATGCCTATTAAACTAAGACTTCCCTGTCCCCTGGTCGTATCTCGGAGTACCCCGGAGGGTGATAACCAAGTAGAGGAGCAGGATGTGGGAAGCTGTTGTTGGTAAGTTTTAAGATTAAGTTTTATCTAAGTGATTAACATGCAAGGTTTATTTTAAAAGCGATCAACAAGATCAACCAAGCTGTATCCCTTATGGGAGGTGCCGGTATTTGATCTTGGACTTGGAAAATAAAAATGTTTGATTGTGGTACAAGAAAAGCAAGTTATCTTAATTACCTAAGCCCCCAATTCCCCTGTTTTTCATATCCGGCTTGAAGTCCCTAAAGGGAGATAACAAGCAGATAGAGGATACACAGGTTTAATGGGTTGTATGATTACTTTAAAACAAAAATAAAATTGCAAATAAAAGAAACTCGAAAGAACTATTATCCTACTTCCTAATCTATCTACTTTATGGATTACAAAAGCTTACAAAAAACTTTACAGAATACCCCAAGAGACTCTCATTGGGGTTTACAATAATATAGAAAAATATGAAAGAGAGGGTTGAGGGTTTGAACCCCTTTTGAAACGGTTGAAGTTTGAAGAGATCCTGGGCCTATTCGGGCATCAAATCTCCTTCACTCATGCACAACCTGTCATAAACCAGCAAGCTATTCTTCACTGGAAATCACAGAAGACACTAAAAAATTGTTGTTAAAATATTAGTACAAAACTTACAAATTTACATAAAAAATACGAGTGTAAAATATTGCAGAAATAAGAGATTTAAAGGGCTAGAAAGTGAGTTTCCTGCCACCTAAACAGTGTTTAAACAGCAGAAATATAAGCCCTAACTAATATATAATAGGTTGGGGCCCTAAAACAAGGGTTATATTCACTATACAGTAAATAATACCCCTTTTTAGGAAGGCTGGAAGTAGATGGCCGAATTTAAAACTTTGCCGGAATGAGATTTTTGGAGAGATCTCCTTGCTTGAATAACCTGCAAATAAATCTATGTCTGCAAGAACTGTAATCCTAGTGATGAATACCTAACACTTCCTGCAAAATACTTTGAAAGATGATGTTAGATCATTCACAAAAGAAAGTAAAAGCACTTTTACTCTCTAATCTCTCCACAAAACACTTTGTGGAGAGATAACTAGAATAATACAAAATGCAAAAATAGAATAATACAAGTTACCTCAAGAGTGGTAGATCATGAAAGAATTTGCAGCATAGTATCCCTCCAAAGAAATTTTTATTG
>LPNX010960238.1:11637-23328 GCA_001517045.1 Pseudotsuga menziesii | reverse complement strand
ACCTCATCTCCCAAATTCGTTTTAGTTATTGCTTGCAAGTAGGTTGGATATATTTATGCCCCTACTTTGTATGGATTCCCTATTGCTAAATTTGTTTTATAAATATTATTATTGTGCAATTTGTATATTTAGAGCCATACTTAAATTTACACTAATCATATATTCATCCCAACAACAGACGCTCTTGACTTTCCCATGGTTTTAGGATGATAGAATGGCTTCATTTGACATAGTCTTGGGAGTAATATACTACAATTATTTTAACTTCTTTGGCTGTTTATATATGATAACACCTAGGACATGGGTTAGGATGTCCAATCTATTCCAGGGCTCAATATTAGATGGTAATTAGGTTATGCGTTCCAACTACTACTATTTTCATATCTTTTCAAAATTATTCAAGAAACAAAAGTTAGCTATCTACATAGTTACTAGTGATCGTACCAAATCCCTTGCATAGACCTTAAACTAAAAAGTAATGATAACATAAAATTGCATTTCATTTGCTAGGCTTAATGTCATTATACTTCTCATCCACCAGGTTTGTATCTGTCTTTCATGTAGAATTTATGACATACTTTGCTCACTTGCACGTTCTTTGTGATATGCTTTGGGATTGTTATCAAACTCATTACACAGTAACAGTGCAAATTTGTCTTTATATGCATACAAGCATAACAACTAATCCCACGGGTAAAGGTTCTAAAAATACTAAATATGCCATTTATGTCTACTAAATAGAATTGTTAGTGCAAAAAAATATTGTATCTCTACTTTAATAAAACCAATAATGAAAATGATCTTTAATACTTCCATCGTTAATTAGCATAACATTAAAAGGAAGCTTCTTGTAGAACTTATAAACTTAATACACCTAATTGTGTAGTACAATGGCATGTCTATTTGGTTACTTGTTACTATAACTTACAACTATAACTATGGTTCTTCAAATTTAGCATTCAACCACTCTCAACATCTATACTATCTAAGTGAAATCCAAGTATGTAAACAACCTAAGTAACAAGAATTCATTTCAACTTATGGAATCTATATAATGGGAATACATGGCAAGGATACACAACATATATGTAACAATTATGGGAAAACAAATTGGAATTCATTTTTCCTCCCGTCCATAAGAATAAGAAGCCACAACTACTTGCTTAATTCATCCTTGAGCCTAGTCACTACACCATAGAGGATAATGTACACAACCAAGACTCCTTCGTCTACATGCAATATTTCATCTAAAAGTATCTAACAACCTTAACAATGGGATTACATAATTTTAAGGTTATTCCATCCAAACATTTCTAAGTAGCAAGCCATCCCCCAATGCAACGAACAACATCTTGTTCACCTAATGCTTATTTATCAATTTTTTTTCCTAGGTCTTAGTTGCCACCAACCTAGAAGGATCGATTCCTTAAATTTATGAGTATTATCCCCCATATTATCTTGGGTTTATTTCCAAATCTACCATTTGGTCTTTTTAGGCTACCAATTATCAATTCCCATACTATGGCGTAGTGATCAGTCTTTAATAGTCAAATCCATTTTGTTCCCTTTATTAATTTTATTATAAATCTAGTTTGCTATAAGGCTCAACCTCTAGGGTCTCAATAAAGTCCAATGAATTTTACAATAATAAATAATAATTAAAATGACTTTTAGAAAAGAAAACAGGGTATTACATAGATTAGGGCACAGAGTCTTGAATCTACTAGGGTGGAAAATAAGTTGGTCCTTTTAAGTTGGAAAATGGACCTAATAGAGTGAACAGTTCATTAGGGAAAGAAATCACTCTTGTGTAGGTATAAGTATACTGTTGTTATGTTTAACTTTGATGCATATGTATGTCTTTTAATTAGTGTGATCACAATTATTCTTAATGAATTATTAATTTTTGTACTCACTTGAGAATTGGCATGAGAATTCTATTGTGTTTTATCTAAAATTTCTCCTATCAGATTGAGAAATACACCCTTCAAAAATACATTCAAAAATATGTTGGTATTAACCAAGGAAATGCAGAAGCAATGTTCCAAGAACTTGACCAATACAAAAAGAAAGAGATTGGGGTAAGAAGCACTGATGAAGTGAGGTAATTTTGGATACTTTATGCTTAAATTTAATTAGTTCATGATTACTATTTCTTCATTTAGAAGAAATCTGGTAGTACATGATTGAATTTCAAATAAAGCTTTAGAGCATGTTTTCTCACGGTTTAGAAAAATCTTTGAATTGGAAATGTGACTTTCATTTTAATCCATGTTATCATGTATATAAGATTTGTAAATCTTCCATTCATAGTCTATATGATTAATTGGTTTAGATTTGTAAGCCTTTAATTAAAATTTTAAATGATGAGTGGGTTGAGGAAGCCATTGAGTGAAATACCTTGAAGATTAAAAAAATATGGGTATGTATAACCATATGTAGGAATGGTTTTGAGTGTGTACACCAAGTGTTTGTAAAAAACACTAATTAAAGGTTGATGTTGTAATGTCCACAAATTGTTTTCTATGGAGCACTCCTTTCGACTAGGGGAGGCAATGGCTAAGTCACCTTGTAAGGTTCTTGAATAATTATTAAAAGTGGGGTGATGTGTGCCATAAATTTATGAAGTATGGTGTCCCAATCTGCAAATAAGGTAACATTAGACCAATGTGAATTAAGCACCATTTAGGTTAGGTTTTGGATTAAGGAGAATCAAGCTAATTATTAATTTCTTAACATTATTACTACTTTTGATTGTTTTTATTATAAAGCTCAGAACAAATAAATAAATAAAATTAAGCTTGTTCAAAGTTCATATATGTAAATATATTTATTATGACAACCGTATTCAAAACAGAGATGATTCGGAGAATGTAAACGTGAACATACAAATAGATTGCCTTTTAAAAGAAAAGCATTTGTTTTTGTTAAAGTTTGAAGTAACCAAGAAAATGTGAACTTATTGGTTCAATTTAGTTTTGTAAACAAAACAAACAAAAAAGATATATATGTTCAGTAATCATCGGCAATGAAAATATAGAAATTACAGAAAATAATAATTTGTGTCCATTGGATGGACTATATGATTTATTACACATTTACTTAATTATGCCCATCCGATCTACATAATAGTCTTCTGGAAATCAATATGGACCATTACATAACTGTGGAAATATGACATTTAACGTGCAAATTTTATTCTAATACCTATATAGAGTTTATATCACATATCTAATTCTTTTATTAATCAAAATATGCCATAAAGCTATTGATAAGCTGAAAGTAGTTCATCTCTAGCCGCCTACTGAGAGATAACGCTCTGTTCACAATTCCAGATCATGTTGCCCAACCAAATCCGACTCTAACTTCCCACAATTCCTACAAATACATAGTATTCTCACTACCATCCCCAACCTCTTGGTTGTGTTCTCAATAGTTTCTTGCAAGGGGAGGCCCACACAGCTCTGGATTACCCACGAACGAAGTTTCCCCATATGTGTCAAAGTGTCTCCCATTTGTAATCCTCCCTGATAGCTTGTTATTTGATAAGCTTAACCAACCCAAGGAGTTTAGATATGTAAGTGTTATAGGTATTTTTCCCTCTAACTGGTTGCATCACAGCTAATGTTTCTAACTCTATCATGTTGCCAATTTTTTGTGGAATCTATCTAGTTAGATGATTATGTGATAGATTCAAAGTCCACAAACCATTCAGACATCCAATATTCTCAGGGATGTCTACAGTAATCCTATTTCCTTAAATTCATAGTTGTGTCAATCCGGAGGTCGCTGGAAATATACGCCATTTCGTGACTCTTGTCCATCAAATTAACTATATCCATATGGTATTCTCCATATACAAGATCAGTGGGCATAGAGCTTGACCTTGTGAAATATTCATTCATCATTATTGATAGGTTTGAAAGTTATCATGGTATCGAACTTGATAGATGGTTCATTGCTAGGTCAAGAATTTTGAGTTTCTTAAGGTAGTGAATATGGATCGGTATCTCACATTCAAAATTATTTGATCTAAAAATGAGTATGCGGTGCTTCGAAAGATTCCCAATCTATTCATGCATTTTCCCTAACAAATTGTTTCTATTTAAATCCATAATTTCTAAGCTTTTGCAATTTTGCAGAGACATGGGAATATTTCCAGTCAATATGTTGTGATTGATGTGCAATACTTTAAGTTTGTTATGTTTTCCTAGTTCCACTTGTATCTTCCCTTGAAAACCATTATTTACTAGATTCAATACATTGAGAGAAGAGTAGTTTCCTAACTATGAAGGAAGTTGTCCAGAGAGGTTATTGTTTGTCACGTCCCCATGCCTCCGACCGGCAAAGAGGACGCGATCTAATGGCTCTAACAGACCGGGCTAACCGCCCATGAACATGTACAGGCTTAAAATACAATGCTGAAATGCTAAAACATAATGCTGAGAAAGAATGCATGACAGTATAACATGCCCAATTTAATTGTTTGTCATACATAGCTTAATTAATTCATCTTGCACAGATGCAATTGTATGTTATGCATTGCTATGATTATCTATCTTGCACAGCGGAATCAATGTGCATTCAACAAGCAGAAATTCAACATGTTCATTTCATTTTTTAATTAACAGTAAATTATAGAATTGCAGAGGTAAAATGCACAAGATTACTTATCTTATGAAAGCTTTGCTCCGCAACCAGCTACGTCGCTGCAACATTCCACCCAACCATAGGCCAGCGTGCTCCTTAATCTCTCAGCAGCGCTGCCACCCCCGAGCTGGGCATGATTCTCCAAGGAATAAGGGAACTAGCAGGCTTACACATAGCCAAGGATGTCCAAAACACACAGCCAAGCCAACAGAGTTGGGTTTATCAGGCCATTAAGGAGTTAATGAAGGCAGTTTGCTAAGCTGGTGAGCCCATAACAGAGCCAAGAACACCTACACTAGAACTAGCCTGACCTCTAAGACACCCATCCACACCCAACACAAGGAATCAGTCCCTTCTCTGCTACACAGTCCCTCAGGCCCTGCATTCCCTTCCAATGCTATTCAGGGGTGATGGAGAAGAAGGCCAACCCTCTAGCTCTGCCTGTGTGGTTTCTATCACCAGGTTTATCAAGCAACTAAGCCAACACCCTTGCTCCCAATACAGTCCGAAGACCAACAATTGCACTCCGGCAATTATTTCAGCTCTCACAGCTTAAACAGGGAAAAACGAATTACACAGCCCCACACATAACAGCAAAAATGACTCACATATGAGGAAACACACACAGTCCTGAAGCTTATCATTGAACACAACTCACAGCAGGAGGAAAACACCCCAAAAATCCTGTACGTGAGGCCAATTGTCGCTGAGACAGTAAAAAACGTGAATGGCCCTTCGCAGCCATGGTAAAACACATGAAACTTCCAAAAACGTGAATGGAAATTGCACCAGCAGCTCCAAAAACGTGAGGAAGACAACCCAATCCCCAGCACTATCAAAACGACCTCCCATCCATGGGAAAAATGAAGGCACAGCCAAAAACGTGGAAGGAAAAACACACAGGAAACTCCAGCTGCTCCCAAAACGTGAGGAAAACTGAAAAACGTGAATGTATATCCGAATGGCCTGCGTTTTTGGGCATTTTTCTTGCCAAGGAAGTCAGAACACGTTTTTGCAAAAATGGATCTCTGCCCAATTCGAATTTGGTTGCCCATACTCTTCCCCTTCCATGCAATAACTGCCTCAACCACATTCTGGCAGAAATAAATGATTGGGGAAAAAGACAAGAAAGGTAGTTGACAGTTTGATGGGTTCTCTCATAGACATTTGGCTTTTCCCCATTGACCCATAGGTTAAATATTTCACCCCCCCTTATCCTTAGAAAATCATGCCCCATTCGATTTGGTTGCCGCGGCCGTAGCTGGTTGTGTCCATTAATTAATTATGATGCATATTTACATAATGGCGAACATAATATGTGCCGCATGCCCCGATATTCAATCGGGGACAAATTTTAAATCCAAAACATAGCATAACCGATCAATGGTGGGGCCTTGGCCTTTAGCTCCACACCATGATCATTACAATATATACATCATGTACATTTAACATAACGGGGTCAAAACCGGGACATTACATTGTTTGAAACATACAGAACCTGCAGGTACTCAGTTTGCTCACAAATGCAAGGAGGAATCTTCACGTCCAGTTTATTCGATTCTAGGAACAAGAAAAACAAAGAATTCAACATCGTGCACATTTCCAAGGGGATTGAAACTGCATTATTATTACTTGATAGATAAAGTCCTAGAGGGAAACCCGTGGAAGAACTTGGTGGATGGGGAAGTCTACCAGGAAACTGACTTGCTCGTAACTCTACCTGATTCAAAGTAATCAAAGAGCTATATAGCTGAGGAGGTACTATCCCTTCCAACTGATTGTAGGATAGGACCAACCTCTCAAGCTTTGGAATATTCCATCATCATGAAGGGATTTCTCCCTTGATGGAATGATTGGTGAGAACAAGCATGGTAATAGAATGTTAGGTATTTAGAAAAATAGGAAATGTCCACTTTATTTTACAAATATATAATATCAATACATGTATATCAAATGGTGGAGTCCACATGGAGGTGATATTAAAGGTTAAGTTGTTATTCGACAGGTCAAGAAATTTCATATTGTTGAGCTTGTGAAAGTGTAACTCTCATATAGAACCGATCAAAGCGGTGTGGATAAGACTAATATTGGTTAGTTTAGATAACGATCTGAGGTATGGTGGGATAGCTCCATTTGAATGGTTGTAGCTCAGGCCTAGTACAGTAAGTGAGTGGAGGTTTCCCAATGACTTTGGAATAGTTCCCTTCAACTTGTTGCCTTGCAACTGTAGTTAATCCATATATGACAGATTTCCTATAAAAGATGGTATGAATATATGTAAACTATGGTTTGGCATATGGAATAGTGTCACCTTCTTCCATTTTCCCTGAAAAATATTATAAACATTCCCACAAATTTTATTATTCCCCAAATAGATATTATTCAAGTAAGGAAGCCGAGAGAGGCGCTCAAATGAAATAGACCAATTGAGATTTGTTTTTGACATCTGTAGGGAGACGAAACTAGTCATATTCCCTATCCAACTAGGTAATTCAGTGCTAAATGTGTTATGATTAAGATACAATATTTGTAGGGAAGAAATTTTTTGCAGAGAAGGAGGAATGGAACCCATCAATCCACAGTTGGTCATTGTAATATTTATGAGCTCAGAAAGACGACTTATTGATTGTCCCCATGATGATGATGATGATGCAAGATCGACTCTGTCTAGAGAGAGATGTTTCAAGGATGTGATATTTTTCTTGAACATTGTAAGCTTTATTATAGTGAATATAGATCCGACCAACCACAACTGACTAATAGCCAGTTGTCTAGCCAACTTCCAACCACCCAACCGTCTAGTAATTAAACTTCATCGTCTAGCAACAAAAAGAATAGTAAAAACATGCTTGTAAAATATGCTATAAATAGATAATTTCAGAGTTGCATAAGGAAGACTTGTACCTTCTTCTTTTGCTTAGTAAAATTTTGAGCAAAAACTCACATTTGATCATATTTTCTATCTTATTGCATTTTCAGTTCTTGTTTTTAGTTTTCCTCTTGCATTCTCTACCTACAAACTGGTATCAAAGTCTGGTTGTGGAAGAGCATAGGATGGTTGTAGAGCTGCAAACTATGGTTTTGCAAGAGATGAATCATGGAAGAGCAGAATTGGTTTTTGGGAATGTAGTTTTATGTTGAATGAAAGGTAAAACAATTGATTTGGTTTGATGCAATTGTTGCAAGTAAATTGTAGACATGTGACTGTAAGTTTATTGTTTTGGGAATACACCTTGTTATTTTTGGGTCACCTATGGTTGATGGTTTAATTATATTTTTGTTAAAAAGATGGTGGGATATTAAAAAAAAAACATTTTTCTCCAAGTATTGTGAAAGTGCAATATTTTTTTATTAGTTGAAATATGGTAGGTGTGAGAAGCAGTAGTCTTACTCAACCCCAAATTCCACAATTTAATGGGAAACTTATGAATATTATAGAACTCACATGAAGAGTTTATTTTGTTCACAAGAATTATGCATGTACTTGGTTGAGAATGGTTTTACAGAGCCACCATATCAAGCAACATAAAATGCTTTATCACAAGCAAAAAAGGATCTTCTCAAAGAGAATAAGAAGAAGGATGCCAAGGCATTGATTTAATACAAAAGGAAATGGAAGAATCAATTTCCCCATGGGCTGCAACAACTACAAGGTCCAAGCATGCATGGGACACTCTAAAAAAATCTTATCAAGGTACTAGCAAAGTCAAGTTGGTATGATTACAAATTCTTAGAAGAGATTTTGAAAATTTGCAAATGTTAGATTTTGAGACAATAAATGACTTTTTCACTCATGCACTGAGTACAGTAAATCAGATAAAGTCTTATGGGGAGAGACTTTATCTCCAGGAAAACTTGGGTATATTTCTTGAAACACAAATCATAAGATTTTGAAAATTTTAAGTGGTTTAAAGTCATGGTTGAAAAGCAAAGTGGACACTACATTAAAATTCTAAGAACAGATAGAGGTGGAGAATTCGTGTCCAATGATTTCTTGATTTTTTGCAAAACAAATGGGATCAAAAGGAAACTTACAACTAGATATACACCACACCAAAATGGTATTGCAAAAAGAAAACATAGAACAATAATGGAAATGGAAAGAGTCATGATGAAATCTAAACATATACCAAATGAGTATTGGGTTGAAGGTGTAGCTTGTGTAATATATATTTTGAATCGTTCCCCCACAAACGGTGTCAAGGATAAAGTACCACAGGAAGCATGGAGTAATAAAAATCATAATGTTTCTCATTTAAAAGTCATTGCGTGTATTGCATATTCCCATGTTCCTAATGAAAATATGAAGAAGTTAGATAATAAAGAAGAAATATGTCTTTTTATGGGATATAGTGAGCAATCAAAAGCATACAAGTTGTATAATCCTATCACAAAAAGGACTATAATCAGTAGAGATGTAAAGTTTCTTGAATATGAAGAATGGATTTGGAATGGAAATCTACATCAGCGACAACAATTTGAAATGAAATATTTTGATGAAGATCAAGCTCCCAATAGTGGCTCCAATTCACATAGTACAACATAAACAACTCAATCTGCTTGAAGATCTCAGTAAACACTGATGGATCCCTGTTTTGTCTATATTATGTCTACATGTCGAATAATGAACCAAGCATTTTAATCAAGCTTATCTATATTTATCATCTAGTTAAGCTTCATTTATATAAATTTTGAAGACTACTTCATGAAGCCTTTGATAAGGTATTTTTACTACCATTTCACTTATTTCATTCATTTTTAAGAAAGAATTCCAAGGTCATATCTAACGAATAATTCTTGGTATATAGAATCTTTTTTTATTATGCAGATCTCTCACTCTAATCTTGCGCTCGATCCGGTACCCAATCCTGCACCTAATCCAACACCTGTTTCGGCACCCTCAGCGTAGAGTATCATTCGTTCGGATGTTTTGGGGATTCTTTTGTGGGTGANGCAGATCTCTCACTCTAATCTTGCGCTCGATCCGGTACCCAATCCTGCACCTAATCCAACACCTGTTTCGGCACCCTCAGCGTAGAGTATCATTCGTTCAGATGTTTTGGGGATTCTTTTGTCCAAACCCGCACATGGGTTTTGTGCTTGGTTGTTTCGATATGGATTGTGAGATACCACATATTACTCAACCGCCTTGTTCTCTCCACAAACCGCAAGNGACCTGGGTAACACTTTTTGGCAAGCGGATTTCGGCAAATGCAAAAAAATGCACCTCGACCGAGGTTCTAACAAGCCCTCGACCGAGGTATTAATTTCTCGACCAAGGTTCTAACAAGCCCTCGACCGAGGTTTTTTTAAGCCCTCGGTCAAGGTATTTATAAACCCTCGGTCGAGGTCCTAATAACTCGACCGAGGGTTAATAAATAACTCGACCGANTCCATGAGTTATATGGCGAAACCGTTCAAAAACCACTTACCAAAAATGGTCATTTACCTCTATTCGTGGGAAGTTTGTCAAATTTCTTAACAAATCTGGAGTAAAACGTGCCCAAACATATGTAATTTTTCTAGAATTGTGGTTTGGCCAGTTTTGTAAAACCAATGACTTGTTGAACGACCCAGATCTATGGGGATTCAGTTCTATCTTCATTAGAAGAAATTTCACCTCAAAATGGGCCTTTTAACTTTGATTCAAATTCCATGTCATCATGTGTTAGCCAATGAAATTTATTTAAATTTGAAATATCGTATAGGTCTTAAACACTTTTTTAATATAAATTTGGGGATAGGTATCATAAGAAATACTTTTTTGTTTGTATATTTGACATATGTCCCCGTGTTTTTCCTCAAATTTCGATTAGGAGAGCTCATTGGATGTAGAATTAAATTATGCATCCAAAGAGTACCCACTCAGTATACTTTTGACGGACCCGATACCTAAAAAACAAGAAATACCTGAAAAAACGTGATGATGATGTCATCATCATGTTTTTCAGGTATTTATTGTTTTGGGGGTAGTGGGGTCCATCAAAAGTATTCCAAGTGGGTACTCAATGGATGTGGAATTTAATTCCGCATCCAACGAGATATCCTGATTGAAATTTGAGTAAAAACACAGGGAGATATGTCAAAAATACAAACAAAAAAGTAGTTTTTTTCTTTTCTTCCTCCAAAATTAATAAATATTATTTTATTATTTTAACTATTATTTTATCAATTCTTTTTAGGAGGCCCATTTTGAGTTGAAATTTCCTCTAATCCTCCTTCGAAGATTGGCGTGTATAAAAAAAAGTTTTGGATGGGAGGATAGACATATATGAGAATGTTGTAAACTCTGATTTAAAACTTGTAATCTGATTCTACGTTTATATTAATCTTTCAATCCTTGGTTTATCAGTGTTTGGAGCGAGGGGCCACCTTCAACCATTGTTCGCACATTTGTTGTGAACAGATCTGTTCGTTAACATTACTATAATAATTTTTGGTATATTATTTGTTGTGAATAGATCTATTTGTTAACATTACTGTAATAATTTTTGGTATATTATTTGTTGATACTGTTGTTTCTAGTTCATATATTTCTATCAACGATTTCATAGATGTGAGTGGATAGGAAGAATGCAAAAGATTTGTGTTTACTGATTATCTACAAAACATTGTGATATATCTAGGACTTCATTGGATTCATTTATTATACCTTAATCTATTTTTAGTCATAGTATTCATCTTCATCTTAGACTTGTAGATTTAAGTATTTTCATAGATTCAGTTTGTTAATTTTAAGGTTTCATATTTGCAAATAAAGTAGAAAGATTCATCATAAGCCTTATCACGGATCTGAGTTCTTTCTATTTTAGTAGATAGGTCATGTTGTAGAAACTATTGTCTAGATTATTGAATCTCTGGCCAGAATCTGTTTAATAGTTCTTTTAAAAGTTTAAACATTGGTAGTGTGCATGTATTTCTTATACTTAGTTTGATGAAAACTTAGATTCTTTACAGTTGGTTGGAAGCTTAGATAAATTTGAGAAATTTACACCATCTTGAAATTTGAAGTTATGGATTTTTAAATAAGTTAGTATGCGA
>LPNX010960234.1:98882-130934 GCA_001517045.1 Pseudotsuga menziesii | reverse complement strand
ATACCTGAAAAAATGTGATGATGATGTCATCATCACATTTTTTCAGGTATTTCTTGTTTTTGGGGTAGCGGGGTCCGTCAAAAGCATGCAGTGTGGGTACTCGTTCGATGCGGAATCAAATTCCGCATCCAACGAGCTCTCCCAATCGAAATTTGAGTAAAAACACAAGGATATATGTCGAAAATACGAACACAAAAAGTAGTTTTTTTCTTTCTTCCTCCAAAATTAATCAATATTATTTTATTATTTTAACTATTAATTTATTATTTTAACTATTATTTTATTATTTTCCTTAGGAGGCCCATTTTAGACCCCAAAATTCCTCTAATGACCTACATGAATAAAATGAGTTGAAATTGCATTAAAATGAGTATTCCAACCTATTACTAGGCCTATGAACAAACCCACAACATTATCATAAAAAACTTGCCAATCTTTCAATAAAGAAGATAAGACATCAATATATTTAGAACCTTCATACATGGTCTCTTGGATTAACACTACATTAGGCTTCTAAAAATTAAACATTCTTCTTAGGGATTTCCACTTTGGTGCACTCCCTTACCTTCAAAGAGAGAAAAAGAATTAGGTCACCTTCTTTAAGCATTTATATATTCTAAGAACCCCATTGATGCTTAACTACTTTCCTTCCAAAACCTCCTTTGAAGCCTTGGATTTTGCTAAGGAAGACAAGGGGTGTTTGTCACTTTTAAATTTCTCGAAAAACATACTAGAAGCTAAATTCTCTAAAGTTCTTGATCCATCCCTCCCGGTCTTAGAGCTGTCTACAGACTTTGACGACATGCAAGGCATGCTCTCCACCAATCTAACATCCTTAATATTGGTGAAATTCAAAGTCAAATTTTCAAGCCCATCAACATTACCCACGACCAAGGAAGTTGGAGGAAACCCAAAACCTTTTGTAATTGACAATGCAAAAAATGATAAAACTAATATACCTTGAAATGAAGGTGTAGTCTCTTGGCAAGTTGAAGAAAGAGTATCATTTTTGAAGGAGCTTAAGTAACTACTCATGATGAACTACCTCTAAAACTATCTAGAAGAGGGATACTAGCTAAAAATGATTTCTTGACATCATCTACATTATGGAATGGATATAGTACATCTATTATTTTTTTTACCCACAATTGCTTCTTAAAATTCCAATTCAAGTTGGGAGAGTTACGATCCCTCTAGAGGTTCCCTATCTCATTGCAATCCGAGCATCAAAATGACAGTTTCCAATAACCTAATTTCTAAATTGAAGGACCATTCCCTCCAATCAACATCAATTTTATTCAAGAGACCTTCTTTAAGGTTGAGTTCTACCAATACCCTAGAAATCCTCTTATTTAAATTAGACCAAAGGTTATCTTCCAATGCCACAAGTTTTCCAAGAGAGTTACCAAATGCTGCGAGAGATTCTACACTGGCATAGTTCCTTCAGTAAACTAGTTCGTGGGACCCAAATATGTTGAATTGCCACATGTTCTTGCTAAGGGTGAAAACTTGGTAACCAACACTTTAGAACAAGGCTTGAAGAACCCCATAACAAGATTGAGTTAATTTTTTTATATATATACATTAGGCTTGCTCCATAGTTTGAAGCATATCCAACCTTTTACCACAAGATATAATGATGTATAATATCCCAATACCTCACCCTACACAACTTCCAACCATTTATGTAGCAAATCACCCTTCACAATCATCCCTACATCATTATCTAATACCATTTTGATTCATTCCATCATAGTTCGAATGCATTTTTTGTATTTCTTACTAGGTGGACCCTTGGATAGTGAAGCAAAGACATGGATTTATAAAGGAGGAATATACCTAGAACAAGACAAAGGATCTAGAATGCTTTCAGAGGCATTCAAAATATTCGGGTTTGGAAAAATTTGAGGATATGCATGAATTGCAAGTTCACAATCAATAGGTTTTGAACTTGCTAAGATAACCGTTACCTCTTCCATTTGTCTAACTCCATTTGGAGAAAAGGACAATCCTTTTGTTGTACTTGCAAACCTGGTCTCTTCTAACTTAAATGCATCAATGCATCTCCATATCTCAAAGAGATTTTCTCAAGTTCTAAAGACTGATTTTTGGCTTAGCCCTTTGTCCTCTCCATAGTATACCAAGTCTAGATCAGGATCCATGACATTGGATAACCTAGGAGAAAAACACTTTTAGGCGACAACCCAAAATTTGACTTGTGGCAACACTAGGACAACTTCCATCCTTTGTGAAGAATTAACTTTCATATGAAAGATCCATGTATCATCCCAATGATATGAGTCATATGTGTGTGTGTGTGTGTGTGCAAAAGATAATTCCCTTCACCTTTTGACACTTGAATGTTCAAAGTGATGAAGTTGGTTATACCTTGCCAATGCCTCTTTTATTTCCCATTCCTCCTTGATTTTTTAGATGGAAAGTATTATTAAATGCAAGTTTCGTTAGTATTTGAAAACCCTACACGACTTGGTGGGAATGGGTATGGGGACCTCCTTGGGAAACATGTCTTAGTGGAAAGGGTGTGTATGCGTGTGTGTATAGTCCCAAGGGGTAGCTCACAAGGTCAAATCCACATAGGTCCTCAATGTTAGGAGCACATGTTCTCCACCAATCACATTTATTGGTTTACTAGTTGCCATTCTGACGTGTAGTTGATTCACCATTCCAATGGGTTCGTTCAATTAGTTTTAGCAAACTATTTTAAGGTAGAATTCACCTTGAGGTCTTTGTTTATTATTTAGTTAAGGAGTCAAGTCCCACTAGGTTACCAATTAACATTATGACACCTAATTGAGACACCCTCCATTTGGATGTTCCACGAAGAGTAGGATCTTGCAAGGTTTTCTATATATATATATATATATGAGAAAATAAGCACAGCATACCCTCCCACACTTCAGCAAAGAATGGGGTTGCTAGTACCTTACTAATGCCATTACAATAATTTGTGTCCATACATTAACAATTAATAGCCACATCTAGCAAAGCTTATGCAGAAGAAGAATATATTTTCTTTCCAATGTAAACCTCACAGATCCCCTTACTCTTCTCTAAAATATCTAGATAAAAGAAAGCTCAACTAATCTCACTCTTATATGGAATATAGAGATGGAAGGTAGCTCAACTAATCTCACTTTTCCCTTAAGTATCCAAATGGAGGGATGGTGAATGTGAATTGAGCTGACTCCTCCTTGGAATATTCACATAGACGGTGGTTCATCTCACATCCACAATCGCTCATTTGCCATCCACAATAGCAACTAATAACCCAACTAGATTCAAACTAAACTCACTTAAGATTCAATGTAAATAAATCTACCAACCTACTTAGGCATTACACCTAAGTGGAAATGATATATATATATATTCTAAAACAATTATCTATCATTATTTTATATATTTCTTATGTTACATTATTAACACTATTATTTAACAAACAAACAAAAAGGCAATGCATTACTGTAAAAACATGATTTAAACAATGAGTTTGTCTCTCCAAACTTATCAAATAAATCCCCCATAAATATTAGTCAAATCTTAATATTTTAGAGGATTCTAACTTTCTAAGCAAAATACATTCCAAAATTTTCAAAAAGCTCAACAGTTTGATGCTTTCCTTGCATGCATTTAAAAAAAACTAAACAATGACAACACCGTTGATGTATGATTGTATGGTAGAGTCAGTATATACAGTTTCCATTGACTCTGAGGAAGGGGAAGAGTCACAGGAACAGGAAGAGGCAGAGGCAAATTATCTATAAAAACCAGCAAGAGGAAACATATAGTGTAATAGGCGTTTTAAACCAGCAAGAGGAAACATATAGCAATGGCATCCTCCTCCCCTCCTTCATCCTCCTCCCCTCCTTCATCTTCCTCTCCTCCATCATCATCTTCCTCTTCATGTCCTCCTTCATCTTCATCTTCAGATCGTCCTCCATCTTTTACTCAGAGTGAACACTTTGCCAAGGCATATGAGGCAGCAATGGAGCTGAAGAATAAGATCAACGAGGCGTCTCTTACTGACAGAAAAGATGCATTGCGTTTGCTTTCTTCTGCACTAGCGGGGATGATAAGAGAAAGAAATTCCGGCAATTCAGAGACAATTCCTATGAGATTTGCTCCTTTTGAAGATGGTGGTGACAGCAAAGGAGGAGGAGAAGGTGGCAACACTGGCGACAATGGACACTCATGTCCGCCATGATTGTACCTTCATCTTCAAAACAATATGTTAATCAGTAAACAACATGCAAATAACAGACGAGCTGAAGATCAAACATTAAATGGTTTTATCTTTATTGCAGTGATCGTCTTTCATTTCTTTGATTGGTTCAAACGTTGAATAAAGCATGGCGTGATTAAAAATTTTGGTTTTGTTCATAGCATAAAATCCATTTTAGCCATTAAAATTGTGCTTTTGTTCAGAGCATAATTCATTTTAGTTATTAAATTTGTGCTTTTGTTCAGAGCATAAATCCATTTTAACCAATAAAATTGTGGTTTTGTTCAGATTCTGAATTTATCGATGAGCATAAATCCATTTCAGCCGTGTTCAATCGTTCTTTTATTTCACTGTAGTTTTCAAGTGGATTTCTGCAGCTTTTTTCATTAAAAATTTGAATATTTTTGAGATCATGCATCTATAAAAAAAAATGTTGTAGTTCTTGGTCACTTTGTATTGTCGTAATTCTTGGTAACATTGGATACAATATTGGCTTTGCACTTAATCTTTAACTTATACGTTATAAATTGTGTTCACAAGAACTATAGTATTCTTCTCTTAAATTTCATATATATTTTGTTCACCCTATAATGATATACACTTTTCCTCTTTGTAAATTAAAAAATGGATACCCTTATTATAAATGTCTTTCACAAAAACTATGATGTTCTTCATTTAAATTTCATATCAATTTTGTTATGAATCCTATAATGATATACACTTTTCCTCTTTGTAAATCTTAAAAATGGATCCCTAATGATATACACTTTTCCTCTTTATAAATCTAAAAATGGATACCTTTAAATAATCATATAAATATATTAACTAAAAAAATAGATTTATATGAAAATGGGAAAAATGTTTTTGTCTCTCATTTGGGTCTATCTTCCACTTTATTGAAGGATATGTGTTTCATATTAAAAAAAACACTTTACCTAAGGAAATGTATTCCATATAAAAAAAATTAAGGCTTCCATCCTTGAGATGTATGAAGATGAGATAATTCATAACCAAGACACATGAAAACTAATTAATTAATTTTGATGATCATACAACTCTTTTTGCTCATAAGCATTGTTTTCTCTACTTTAGCATTATTGTGTATTATTGTTTCTCTTACGGTCTTATCATTATCTCACATATATTAAACCCTGGAAATGGCGTGGAAAGCTATAATCTGTGAGTGGGAGAAGAAAAACATATAATCGTCCACAGCGAACCCCTTCATATACGCTACCTTATTCTAGAATGCCAATCACAAAATGAAAAAAATGTGTAATAAACAGCGTGGTCAATGCAAAACCTCGAGCGACTTGAAACCATTAATGGCGAAAGCTAAAGAAAAGTGATCGTTAAAAGCCATGGTCGGGCTAAAGTTAGAAATGTGAAACCTCGAGCGACTTGAAAGCATTAATGGCAGAAGCTGAAGAAAACTCACTGTTAAAAGCCATGGCCGGGCAGAAGTTAGAACATGTCGACGGTCGGATGGAGGGCTCAGGGCTGCGCCTCCGACAAGTTATTGTATATTTAAGAAATATCTCCACAACTATTAAGGCGTGACGACAGCTTTGCTTAGCCAATCAGAGCATGACAAAATAGCAAATCTTCATTTAAATTTAAATAAAAAGGCACTTAAACTTTTTTTTAGTTGGAAAAGTGGTGGAACCCTTCTGACTAGCAGGGTTGCCATTGGCTGAGTGGCCACAAACCAGGGGCATCTAAGCCGTCAAAATCACCTGGGGATCGCACCCGGCCTGGACTGCACCAACGCTTAACATGGTTGGATTTTTGGTATCCGACGAGATTAGAACCGGTGACCTTCCAGCTTAGGGGGCGTCTTAACCATACCCCGCCACCAACTGTTCTACATCCCGCGGATAAAAGGCACTTAAACCTTAGGTTCAACAAAGTTTTCCAAATAAAAACTAATCGACCTCACCCAAATATAAATGTCCCCCAGTCGAAGACATAATAAATTCTGAAATCTATAACTAAATGAATGAATAAGACATAATTTAATAGCTTTTATATTGATTTTAAATTAAGCATAGAAGGCATTAATTATAGTGTACTTATAACATGTACACAAATGTAAAGTCAAGAGAACTTTGTGAACTTAGTGGGCTTGGTGGCTATTATAATGGACATATTATGAAAACTATAGAAACTCGTTTAGGACCTTTATTTACAGATATAGATTCTTAACTTTTATTGTATATTCATTTCACCATCAAATTTAACTTTTATTGTATATTCATTTCACCATCAAATTTGTATAGTCGTTATAATTCATTAATTTAGACAAGTTCTAAAGCTCCTCTTTTGGTGCATTGATTTCAACATTAAACTTGATATGATCCTTCTTGTGGTGCATAAATTTAATCGTCAAAGCTCTTAAGTTCCTTCTTTAGGTGTATCTTTTAAGTGTAGAGTTATTATGTACCTCCTTGGGTTGCATTGATTTTAGAAGATAGTTCTTGAGTTCTTTTCTTGAATGTGTTGAATGCATTGATTGTTGTAATGAATAATAATGTTCCTACTTATAACACATAGAATTTAGTGTTTTATTTTTGTGTTATAGGGTATACATATAAGGTAAAACATTGACCAAAATATAATCATGTCTCCTCATAATGTTGAAATTGAAGAGCAAAGGAGGGTAGTGTGAACATGTAAGGAGACACATAGATTGAATCACATGAACAAGAAGAAGAATAAATAAAACATGACATGATTGTATACAAGATAGCTTGTAAATATAAAACCATTCTCAACATATGACTATGGAATAAAGGGGGGAATAAAGAAGACAAAATATTTAACCAAAAGAAGTGTAGTGACAAGAAAAAGATAAACAATGGAATATTTATTGGGGAACGTTATGTGTATTAGAAATACTTAGCTTAAACAAGCAAGTATAGCACCAATAGATCTTAGTTAATCTAAATAAACAAATATGTAACTTTAGGATCTAGTATCTCATATCAAAGAGAGACTTAAAATGAAAAAGAAGTAATATCAAATCCTAACATTTAAGGTTGATCAAACAAAGAAACATCTCCATCAATACCTAAAATGACCCAACCCTTAATTATCACTCACTCCAGAGTTAGATTGGATGTACGGAAAGCACCAAGTAGAAGGAAGCAAATGTAGTCAAAATTTAGGGAGAGAACACAAGGAATATTGCAAATTGTTAGATTTTTATCATTCAAGCCAGCATTATCTTAGGATCTTTAACTGAGAGAATAACATGCACAGCAATAAACACAAGAGACAAGAGACGCAAAGAATTTTCCTCGGGGAAACCATAAAGGAGAAAACCCCGCAACTTCCTCAGAGATAGAATGAGCACCAATGGCAGCAGTAAAACCTGAAAATAGAAAAGATGATCTCCACAGCTTGTTCTCTCTCACACACTTGAGAGAGCTTCTCTTGTCTCACTCATGCGCCCCAGTGAGTGAGTGTGTGTGTGATAAATAAAGAGGCTCACTCTCAATTTACATTCTTTCGTTCACTTGATGTCCACTTCATCATGTTGGCCCCACTTAACAATTACTTACTAGGGCCAACATCTCTAGGAGAGTCTAATAACCCTAGTGCCACACAACTTGTGGGGACTTTGCCCCTCCAATCAACAAGGAGGGTTAACCTTAACACAATGGTGGGGACTATTGCCCCGACTTACAATAACTCACCTAGGGTCAACTTCTCTAGGATAGTCTAAAAACCCTAGGGCCCCACAATTGTGGGGACTTTAACCATTGATCAATAAGAGGGTTACCCACAATGACTTTACATGACTTATTATTGAATCTCCCGATAGGAACATCGGGATATGGCATGACTCAATTACATTACATATGCTTCTCGGAATAAACATCGGGGTACAATACATAAAATATACAAGTGAATACATTCCGAAGTTACAATTACATCAACACAAACGAATCTAAAAAATAGATCCATGACTTCTTGTAAGTTAAAGATATCCCAAAAAGTACCAGAACCCCCATTCCCATAGACCCTAATAGGGTCTTTAGAAACTTATGTTAATATGAGTTAGCTTTTTGAATGTTGATTTTGAAAATTTTATTATGGAATGGAAGGAGGCTTGGTACCAAAACAAAACAACATTATTTTATAATAAAAATAAATCTATGAAATTAGAGTTAGTCATGCTTAAAGAAACAATACTCAGTAATCAAATTGTAGAAGAAATTAAAGAAACAATACAAAGAGGTTAAAAATGATACACCATGAAAGCTAAAGGAAAAAGAGGAAGAATAACTATCTACAATCCCAATCGGATACAAGGTTTTGAAGTAATACATGGTAAAATCAAAATCACCTTAAAAATATTAAAAAAATAAAAGAAATGGGAAAAAGTTTTCTACATCAACAACATTCATGGCTCTACCTTATGTATTATAAACTAAAAAAGGTGGCCACTTCTCTCAAATCAAATAGACTCATCTAAGGAGGAAAGACAGATCTAGTGGGAAAATACCTAAATGTTACAAAAATCTCTATGGAAAAGAAAGGAGACACAAAGGATTGTTAAAAAATAGAACACAAGATGAGAATTTGGCAGAAAGGGCTTAAGCCATATTCAACACTATATCCATCCAATGATATCAATGTATAGTACATGGATGTAACCGCCTCTAGGTCTAGATCTCTAATAATATATTAATGGATAATGACAACACCTAAAAAAGAGATAAGGATAACAATTCATAAGACACAACCTAGGACTTTGTGGTTGCTAGGGATTAATAGGATAACAGTCCTCCTCTCAATCATAATTTCAAATAATTATATTAGCAAGACAACAAGAACTAGTGCATAGACTAGTATCATATTCAATCGTCATTCTAAAAAATTTAAACTGAGCTTCCATAAAGATATGCTTGAAAAACCACCAAATTGGGACGCTAAATGCTTCACCTGAAATGAAGTTTGAAAGAGAGTAGAAATTTTGGAAGTGAACATATACCATGTGTGAACATTTTACAATTTCTTAACACTTTGATCATATTCCAAGAAATTCAGCTAGAATACAACGACATCTTCTACTATTTGTGAACAAATAGGATCACCATTCTACTATCAATGAACAAATTGGATCACCATTATATTATCAATGAACAAATAGGATCATTGAAATCACTCTATGGATTTAGACACAAATACGCACTGACTAACAATCCAATGAATAATTTGTTAGGACCCTACCCTAACCCCCATAAATAGATAGGTTGTTATGTATTAAGGCCATGCATACTAAATAAGGTCCATAAAATACATATAGTGTGAAAGAAATATCTCTAAGAAGACTTACTAGAAGGTTTTGCCTACTAGAAAGTTCCTTCACTAGAAACTTGTTGAGGCCTGGAAATTTGCAGGCAACAACAGCAAGGGATTCTCCCCAGTCAACGTTCCCAACTAGCCCGTGACTGTTTGGTGTAGGGAATCCGTCCGGTTTGCGGTCCAGCTACCGTAGGTCAAGCAACAAAAAAACAAAGGTTTTACCGGTTGCGGCTCGGTCCACCGTGTATTTTGTATTTTTGACTTAATGTATGAGATGCACGTGCCTAACTAAATGCAGGGTGATAAGGATGCAGGAAGCAGTCACAACGTGATGTGCAGGTTCTTACCTCTCGTCTTAGCGCTCACAAGCATCTAAATCACATACAACAAGAAATTAAAACTAACTATCTAACCTATCCCTAGGGAGCAGGATTATCATTCATTGGTGATTAAGATATTTTGTACATGCATTATGAAAAGTTACATATAGCTGATACTTCTTTCAAGACACATGAACAATCACAGATATTTAAACAACCAGATAGCCAATTGTCTATGAACAACATTCATTACTCACAGTGGAAACATCACAGAATATACTGAAGAACATTCAACAAGACATTGGTTCAGGAAATTAGAACTCTCTCACAGTTAATGAAACACAGCTGAAAACGAAATAGTTCCCCTTCAACATTGCTCATTTAACCACATTGATACATTCCACATCGCACTTTCTCCAACAGGCAAAATTGCAGTTTCTGATTGTAAAACGAAATAGTTCCTCTTACAAGCAAATGGTTTTACAAATTTTCCAGGGAAAAAGCCCTTGTAACTTCTAACTTTCGAATATTTAAATCAACAGTAGAACGCCTGGCTTCCCCCAACCGTGTGACTTTTCGGTCCTTCCAACGCTTCATGTCCCCTTCTTCATCTTTTCTGCGCATGCTCATGATCAGCTGAGTAACTGATGGACCTTTCAGAGCTGCTTCTTTGTCGCCATTCATTTTGTCTTTTCCTTCGTTTGTCCTTCTTGCGATCCTGCTGGTTTCGGCTCTACCTCTCTCAAACGGCCCGTCTCCCTTCGCACCGCAGTAGTTTGACCGATCTCTGGAGCCCACCTGCAATCAAATGACGAGCATCATTCATTGGAATCGCATTTAAACCATATCAACTAAAACGGCTAAGCATTAAGAAATGGCCAGGTGCACCACTTGTTCTGAGAATTTTAACAGCGCTGACATCACTACCTCGTCCACCTACAAGCTCGACAAACATCACCAACGACGGCAAACGGGAAACTCATCGACGGCTCAAAATACTAACGTCGGAAGGGTAGACCAATTCACAGTCGCAACGGTGGAAAAGAAGAGGTGAAGGACACATGACCCATGAGCGGGAAAACTCTCAATTGGACGTCGGAGGATATCAACATCGGAAGCTTAAAAGCTTTTCCCAGCCGCAACGGCGGAAGAGGCAAGGGATAAAGACATGCGAAACGCGGGCGGGAAAAGTTTTAAACGAAAGTCGGAAGACATCACATCGAAAGCCAAATTACTTTCCCAACCGCAACGGCGGAAGAGAAAAGGCTTCGGGTACGCGACTAAAGGTCAACATGCATCGGCAGTCGGAGCGCTTTATACTTCGGGTGCTGAGCCGCTTTGAGAGCCGCAACGGCGGAAGGGAAAAGGTTATCAGCCGCTGATTTAACATAGTATGATGCCCGATCAATAAAACATTAAGTGGTTAAAAAGCTTTAAAAAAAATCAGCAACGGTTAAAATCTGCTTTACTTTCGAAACAACGGCCTTTCAAAGAACAAAAGATCTGATTTATCCTTGGCTAGCAAACCAAACTCACATCTGCGACCAACCACAAAATTCATACATAGGCAACCTTTGAAACAGACCGAAAATCAATCTTCAAAATCATCCAAAACTAAAGCACGACCAAAAGGTTCAAGGATCCAACGATTAAAAGCAACTCTAAATCATAAGGAGGGGCCCAAAATTTAAGAAATTTCGAGAGAACGGTTGCAGCTGCAACAATTGGCGATTACCTAGCGAACCTAGATCTCTGGGCGATTATTCTTTGAGTGACAGATTGTTCAACAACAAATGCATCTACTGAATTCTTCTAGCTATCTGGATTTCTCAAATGACAGAAGTTGTACCTTTAACCATTGATGATAGTCCAATTTGGGAGAGTGGAAACCAAGATTTTCAAGTCCAGATAACTCTGTTGAGGCAAGAGGATGAGTTTCATTATTACTTTTTGTTTTTAGGTAGCTGATAACCTGGACACCACAGGATTGTAGCATATGGTAAATAGAAATATTCGTTTGTTCCTCATTCCCATGCCACTTTAGCACTTTTTGTGCTCTTGGACTTTTGTCCCTTTTCATATGAGTCCTCCTGCATGCCTTTCTTTCTGAATTTTAATTCAGGCTCCTCTATCCCATAGTGTCCTTTTGTGTGAGCGGTGTACTTCATGTTTCAGCTCACGGACGAAGAGGAACTTTCGGCAATTTAGTACTTATGATTCAGCATTTGTTTTGATGTATGATGCTTTCATAGGAGTTTTTGACTCTTATTTTCCTTTTGGCATTTGTTTCTTGGCATGGGATCATTTATATTTAATATACTGTTCACCTTGCTCCTTTCCATGGGTCCTTTGTTGTCGCCCCTTAGAACATTTTAAGTGTGACGTGGATGGAGCCTCAAAATAGTATTCCAGACTCTTTGAATCCGGTTTATTTCATAGGGGTTAAGCAGGACTTCAATGCACACAGAGCTATTCGAGAAAACTGCTAAACTGGAAGAAGTTCTTTTAGACAAACAACAACACACAGTCTGATACCCAAAAATGTTTATCATTCCCAAAAAAAATTGATGTTCCCCATGCAACCGTGGGTTAGCTCCCTTTATTGAAATCAATGAAACTTAAACTAAACAAACTGAAAAAACATGACTCAGAAGACAGCCAGATAGATTATTTATATACAAGACAGAAGAACTCAAAGAAACTCAGGAAAAATAAGGCTTGAGAACCAAACCATTTACTCTTAAGTTCTCTTCCCACCCCTGTAGATCTTGCAACTTATAAGTAGAAGGGCCAAGCTTTGCTGCAACCTGAAAAAGGCCTACCCACAACTGTTGGAATTTAGTATGCTCTCCTTTCTCATCATGGGGATGATCCCATTTGAGGACTAAATCTCCCACTTCAAAGTCTTTAGTTCCAGCCTTTTGTCGAACCATCTCTTTATTACCTCCTTGTTGCTAGGGTTTCACCCCTAGCTTGTGCGAATGAGCACCTACTAAGGACAATGGATTCCTTAGTAGCAGTTCAATGATATGTGAAATAAAAAACTATAGCAGAATTAAAAAACTAAATTCAAACATGTTCATGAAGCACAATAGTAAAAAGTAAACAATGAATTTTATTGATCTGACCTTCAATGGGAAGTGAAGCCCTTTTCCCTGGTCCGATGTCGGTGGCTCCGAGCTTCAAGCTGCTTCTTCTCTTTCTCCGATGGTGGAAATGGGCCAAAAGGGGCTCTCAATGGTGAAAGTAGCTCGATGGTGAGCTAGGGTTTCACGAGCAATTTTGGCAGACGCAGGATACTTGTGATTGTGGATATGAAATAAGGGGTTTCCATCACTTATTTATAGTTGGAAACTGCATGCGGTTTTAGGTTTAGGGTTTCAGATGTTTAGGGTTTTTTCCTCCTTTTCCTCATTATTTTATATTTTATCTTCCTTTTTGGAGATTTTTGCTTTTTTGGAGGAATTTTGGATATTTTTTGGAGGAAAAGAGGGTTTTATGGCCTTTTGGAGGCATTTTAAGCCTTTCGGAGGCTTTTTAGATGGTTTTATGGTAGGAAAATGGACAAATGAGCCATGCAATGGGGTATATGAGGTAGTGAACACTTTTTGGGTGTTAACAGATTGCCCCCTGATGTGCGAGGGCAGGAGCTCATCGTATGGCCGATGGACATCAGAAGTCCTATTCGTTTTTTCTTGGGGTGTGGAGAAGAGAAGGAACCAACTGAAGCCCGGAACAACGATCTCGAACCAACTGCAAGGACTGAAAAGTACATAACCTCAATAATGGATGAGGAATTATCTGATCATATGGACGAGGCGGGCATTCCCATGCTCGTATCAAGATACATAAAAATAACTGGGAGGCCCCAAAAGATGGACCTGTAGGATACATAGAAATCCATGGTGTATATCATAAGTGTCCAGAGGGGACGCAAATCTGGAACATACTACTGGGCTGACCATGTCTGAGCTGAACAACTGATGCACAGGAATGACAACAGTGCTACTGAATGTGGTTCCAACGGAACTGATGAGCTGCTGGATCGAAGTGACAACGGTCATATCTGTAATGGTACACTGATCTGGAACTGAACTGGGTACTCAAGGAAGCATGGAGCTGGATGGATTCCGAATACAATCACCAACGCAGCCCGGATATCCCCGGGAACATATAAGTGGGCGCTCCGAAGTGACTCACCAATGTGCTAGAGTCGGGGGAAATCCGGGGTCTTCGACACATAATGGAAAGGATGTACATCCTGTGCGATTCTCAACGATGCGATTAGGGTACTGTAGTCAAGCATGTGAGAAACAACCATTCGAAGAGGCAATGATGACTCCTCCCAAAATGGTCCGTAGGCACTCACCACAGATGGTGATGGGTCCAAGATGCAGGGACCTCTAGGTCTATCCTCTGGAATAGAGGTGTTGGCGTCGACAGAGGGAGACCTGCAACTTATCAAGGCAATGATGTTTCCTTGACAGGAGCACGAGGTGAAGAACCGAACTGTGGTAGTACTGATGGCAGGGTTGATAAACTGGGGTAAATAACTAGGCAAGTAGAGTGGGTGGACTCAAACTTCCTTTGTTCAGAGTATGATGGCGGGGATGATCGGGCAGCATATGAAACTGACTGGTGGTAAAGGGATCATAGCTATATGGGATTTGGGAAGGTGATTGGGATGAGGGAGACTCAATGCTGTGGTCAAATGGTAGGAAATTGCAGAATACTCTGAACAAAGGCGACCTGATTGGGGGTGCTGCCGAGAGAATCGATCATAGCGCCAAGAGGCGCGGGGGGACTTCTTCATGGGTTAGGGAACTAGACGAAGTGTCGATATAAAATGGTACTGTCATGTGGATTGTACGAGCCCATGACAGTTCATGCTCGTGGTTGCTTTCAATTATAAGGAGTCTGAAAGCAAATAAGAAGACTCTGAAGTAGTGGAATTGTACTGTCAGGTGGATTTTTCGAGCCCAGGACAGTTCATGCTCGTGATTGCTTTCAATTTTAAGGAGTCTGAAAGCAAATAAGAAGACTCTGAAGTGATAGAATGGTACTGTCGTGTGGATTTTACGAGCCCAGGACAGTACATGCTCGTGGTTGTTTTCAATTTTAAGGAGTCTGAAAGCAAATAAGAAGACTCTGAATAAATGGCCAGGCAAGGAGGAAGTGTTCAATCAAGGGACATATATGGTGATCAGGACTGAAGGTGGGGGGGAACACTGGTGGGCCTCCTTGCGGGGTGAATGAATGGTGCAAAAGAACGAAACATTTGCAGTATGACAGGAGTGGATGGCTCATGTGAAAAGTGGGCAGCAATCGGATGATGGCCGATGTGGCGCGCAAGTCGATGCAGCAAGGTGTAGGGATGCAATGTTGAAAAGTACCAAGTGAGAGCGAGAAATGATCTCAAGCATCATCATGAGCTCAGAAAAATGAAACCGGCGATATAAAAAGTGTTAAGAACGGAGAGCGGCCGAAGTGGCGCGCAAACCGAGGCGACTAGCGGTGTCTAAAAAATGGGCAAAAAGGATGTAGCAAAAAATAATGCAACGAGGTGACCATCATGATGGTCCCCTCGTGCTGATTCCAATGGTGGAAACGGTTCGAAAAATGGGCTCCGTATGGGTTCAGAAAATCCATAACAAGAAAAGGTCAACGGACTATAAATAGTAAGTGGGCCCAACATGACATGTGTCATTTGACTATTGGACTTTGATTCGTGAGCACAGTGGACCAGAGCTTACTTGTCTTTTCTGGACTATCTGACCGGTGGATTGCAGAGTCGGGAGATACAGGTATTCTGTTAAACTCATACCTGCATTATTTTTGGGTTTGGGGGGTGGGTAGTGGGTCCCAGGGGATGATTTGTACGGTCCACGTGGGTGGACCGCGGGTTTAGGCCGTACATTCGCGGCTAGGGACCGCGGTTGTAGGCCAAACAGTCGCGGTCGGAGACCGCGGCTGTGGGCCAGACAGCCGCGGTCTGGGACCACGGCTGTGGGTCGGACAGCCGTGGTCTGGGACCGCGGCTGTGGGCTGGACAGCTGCGGTCGGGGATCGCGGCTGTGGGCCGGACAGCCACGGTCGGACCGCGCTGTTTCACTTGTTTGGATGACTGGGAAAGTTTAGGGTCAGTACGGAATGTTTGTGTCGTCAAATCGGTTGACGGAGGAGTCATGGTGGAAGAGATCATATAAATGGTATTAATCTCGTCGGAAGAGGAAGAGTCCGGGGGGTGGATCTCCACAATGGTGGGTGGCGCCGTCTCAAGATCCAGATTATTCATGTCAAAGGGAGTGGTATTAATCTCTCCGGAAGGGGAAGCGACCGGGGAACAAATTTCCTTAATGGTGAGAGGTGCCGTTTCAAGATCCAGATTGTTCATCTCAAAGAGAGCTACTCTGTACTCGGGGAGATCGGGACAGTGATGGGAGTAATGCCCGTAAACATCGCATAAGGCACAGGAGTGGTTAGTGCAAAGGGATTTGTCGCGAGGCATAGAGGTTGGTTCTAGATGGACAACCGAGATAGTGGGGTCGTCGTCGAGCATTTGCATGTATTCCTTTAATGCTGGTAACTGAGGACATAGGTGAGTCGCATGGCCTAACTCATCGCATAGCGCGCATTTGGGAGGAGCACGAAACACAGGGGGGTTTTTTACTGTCTTAGGAGGTGGGACAGCGGTGTAAGGTTGGGGGCCTCTGCCCCCATTGGGTTTGGTAAGAGGAGGGGGGGGGTTTCGGGGAGGGCGACGGGGTAGCGACACTGGGAGGTGGTTGACTAGTAGTGATAATGGGTTGTACCGGTTGCAGGACGATATCTGGTGTCGGGGGACGAACGGGAGGCGAAAGATAGCAAACGGGTAATCCTAAGGTTAACCCAGGGAGGTTGAGGGTGGCCATGACCGGGGCGCTAACCACTCCTGAGGGAGGGAAGAGGAAAGGAATGGTATGGATAGGTGAAGCACCAATGTGACTAGGTACCAAAGGGGGTTTAGGCAACAAAGGCGTTTGATTAGTAGGAGTTCGCGTGATGTGGGATAGGGTACATAGGTTGGACACTTCAGTGGCAGGTGACGGGGGTGGAATAGATGGGAAGGTCGAGGTCATTGGCGCATCTGAGTAAACTCCGGGCCCCGTAGAAGAAACTAATGAGGTAGTGGCACCTGAGACAGGTTGTTCAACCATGGGGAGAACATTTTCGGGTGCCGCGGGGGCATTGGGATCGTGGTAAGTGAGCTGGTCAACCTTGACCACGCGTCCCTCATGGGGGAACATCATGGTACGGAAAACGGTCGAAGCAACCGCCCGCATGGCATACATGTAGCTGCGGCCAAGTAAAAGGTTGTAATCAAGCTGTGCATTGATAACCTCGATGTTTATGAGGACAATTTTGCCAGCCAGTTGGACGGGGACGTTCGTTAATAGGCCTTGTGGTTGAGCTGAACGGCCGTCGTAGGCTCGCAACGCAGTAGCGGACGGCTGGAGAGGGGGGGATCCCAGTTTCTACCAGATGGAGGTGGGCATGACACATGTGGAGGCACCTTCATCAATAATGCATCGATGGACGACAAAATTCTGAATGGAAACAGAGACTTGGAATGCCAAATTGGAAGGTAGGCGAGGTTCGGATTGGTCCAAATCAAATGCCATTAACTGCGAATCATTTGGATCGATAGCCCCAATGGCTGAGAGTAAAGTCTTGCGCTGCGAAGGGCAGTTTTTGAGGACTTCTAACGCAGACATGGCTGCGGGGGATTGGGCTAAGTCATCGACAATGTTGTAGTTAAATGCAGCCCGCGCATTGGGGTTATTATTGATGCGGCGAAGTGGGAAACGAGGTGCTTTGGGAGCACCATCTAGTGGAGGTGGGGGTATACGTAACGCCTGATCAGTGGCATGAGCGTTAGTGGGTTTATCGACGGGGGAAGCTTCAGGGGTGGAGCCATATTGGTTCCACCGAGTCTGGAGGTTTACCTCATCGGAGGACATCATCAACAAGTGGTGGGTCTCTGAGTCGAGCATTGGTTGATCAGGAGCAGCGTAAGTGATTTGTTGGGTTGGTGCGTTAGCTTGAGGGGGAGCCAATGGTTCACTGTTCACTACGCCCTGGGTTGGTAAGGGGTTTTGCAGCACCAAAGGTGGTTGCTGGGGTTGTGGGGGGTTGGGGGGTGCTTGAGGAGCTGCCTGCCCTTGGCGGTGTACATCAGCAGCCAAAAGTTGTCGAACTCGCTCCATATGTGGACAAAAATGTGTGTAGTGGCCATAGACCCCGCAAACAGAACAAGGATAGTTTGTGTGCAAATTGGGGTTTTTAGCCTGCTTGGGCGGGCGGTCAGGGTTTTGGTTAGCAGGGGCCGTATTATTATTAGCGGGGGGATTAGGGGGTTGACCAGTTTGGTCGGCTGGTTGGTTGTTCCCTCAATTTCGGCCCCTGCCGCGGTTTTGTTGGCCCTGGTTGCGTTGGTTGGTTTGGTTTTGCGGCGGGTTTTGTTGGACATAAACTTGCCCTTGGCCAGCAGGTGGATTCTGAGGTTGCGCGGGTGCAGGAATAGGCTGCGGTGGGTAATACTGCACTGGTGCAGCTACTTGAGGGGGTTGTTGATATTGCTGTGGAGCGGGTTGTAGGTTTGCCGCAGGGGCTGGCTGTGGCTGGTAATAATGAGGTTGAGCTTGTGACGGCGCAGGAGCTAATGCAGCCTGCTGGTGATAGTAGGGATGAGGTGCGACCGGGGGGGTGTAAGCGTGAGTCATATTACCGAAACACTGAGGTGGACCGGAGGGTCCATGGGTATGGTGGGGATGTGGCATGTGAGCATACGGGTTGGTTGCTCCAGACTGTGAGGTAGTCCGTGAAGGTTCAGGGGTAGGACGGGCTATGGAAAATGGTTGAGGCTGCAAAGAGACACGGCCAATGATGCCGTCGGCAGCATGGGATGCCCTCGGCGCATCCTGCTTGGAGGAATCGTCGCGAGGGGCGTCAGGTATAATGGTATAAAGATAACCCGACTGGGCGTAAATGAGATCGAACTGTTGGGCTTTAAGGATAGCCTCTTCCTCAGACTGGGGTCTTTCGGATGCCACATCCTTCCCAATGATAGGAAGGAGGGATTTGAGAAACCAATCTAGGAAGATCCGGTCATCCAACTTGATTTTGCATAGGCTACGGCGTCGACGCCATTCATGAATGTGGTCGGTGATGTGGGTAGCCGTGTTCTGTCTGCACGACAGGAGGATCTCAACGCCTGCGTCATAGCGGACAGGTAACTGGAAGAACTGCAGGAAGGTCGAGGCCAGGGACGTAAAGGTGGCATGGGTTCCATGGTGCAGCTCAATATACCACTTGGCAGCAGAGCCAGTGAAAGTGCGCTGTAATAAACAGAGGCGAATAGAGTCGTCTACTATGGAGTTGGAGGAACACCATAGGTGGAAGGACATGATATGGTTTTATGGGTCCTCACCAGCTTTGCCCTAGAACTTAGGGATGTCAGAGGGGAGCTTGGTGGGCATGTGAGGCCACGCAGGGTTGTGTTGGATGGGGTCGTTGGTTAATCTGGCTAGGTCAGGCAGGTTGAGGCTAGCCATAAATGGAAAACTGGACAAAGAATGTGACACGGTAGTGGGTTGGCTTAAGGTGAGGCCGATGCCCCCAAGTGGAGGGGTAATGTGAGGGAGGTTGCCCCCAAGTGGGGTAACCAAGGTGGTATAAGATGGACCTGCACCACCATGGGTGGTATGAGTCACTGATGGAGTGGGAATAGGTATTCCTGCTGTGGGAATAGGTACCGTGAGAGGAATGGTAAATGGGGTCCCCGTGGAGGGCATACCCATAACAGGTGTGGTAACTGGTGTAGTGGTGGATGTGCCACCAACGGTCCCTCCCAAGATGGGAGTGGGAGTCACGCCAGCCATGGGGCTAGTAGGGGCAGTGTAAAGGGGGTTCTCAGACTCTGGCTCAGAATTAGAGGTAAAATAAGGGGCGTCAGTATCTGGTGACGGAGTCCTATGCCGCTGACGAGTGGACTCAAGTGACAAGGCTCGAGATCTACGATGAGTGGTATCAAGTGATCCGTGCTGTGGGGGCTCGCCTCTGAGGTGCCGAGAATGTCTCGGGGATGCAATGGTGACAAATGATGTCAACTCTCTGTGGGTTGAGGTAACTACAAAACAGCTCAAAAACCCTAATGCAACCGAGTGTGCAGAAGGAGAGCTCAAAAAATAGGGCACTCAGGCCAACGACCAACTCAAAACACCCACTGTAACAGCGTGCTACAATAGGCGGAGTATAAAAAAAAAATGGTCAGAATACCAACAGACAGCAGGTTTTCTAAAAATAAAAAACGGTGGACTCATTAGACCAAAAGGAGGTAAGGGAGCATGCACACACCTAACTAAAAGTATTATGACTCAACTAGACATATCCTCTGCAAGGTGATGAAATCCAAGTTAGACAATATGAATAGGAAAGCCAAGTGGCTAAGGTATCCCCCTACCGGGAGGGACACCGGGTACTCAAATCCTAGAAGAATGGCAACTAAGATACCCCGTTCATGACACATCCAGAAAGGTAAATCTGCCGCTTGGTCCTTTAACCGCAATATTCCCTATACATGGATATTCCGAGAACTGTGAAAGGTAGCCCTTCAGTTACTGAATGGAGTTCGGTATTCCACTCAGACTTCCGGAACCAATCTCACGACTTCAACCCTCCTAAGGGAGAGGCCCTCTGATAAACCGGTTGTGACCGTGTCAAAAAATACTAGGGGATTTTGGTTCCCTAATGGACAACAACTATGTCTCAAGTGTAAGTAACCGAGGGGTGTTTTTGGAAGCCTATCCCCCCGATCCTACCTAACTACAAAATTCTTTTATGTTCCCCAAGTGGGGTTAGAATGTTGGTTGAGTTAAGTAGTTTTTAAGTCTTGCTTGATTTAGGTGACAGATTGTGTGCTTGTGAGGTTATGAACTGAACCCAGAAGAGAAGTGCCGGAGTGACTTTCTAAATAACAATAATACGGAAATGAAAAAATTTTACTATGCAATATTTTTTGAATAAACAATGCTGAAATTTTTTTAAACAAATTCTGTAAAGGTGGACAACAATGCTGTAGGGCTGCAGGTAGAACAGGTGGCTGTGTAGGTGCAGAAAATGTGGCAGCAAAGGAGGTGGGTTCAACAGCAAGAAAAAAGGGCAAAAAATCAGATCGCGGGTCTGTGGCTGGATCGGGCGGTCTGACCGCGGGTTTTAAGGTAACAGGCGCAGGCGGACCGCGGGTTTCTGGACAACAGACACGGTCAGGTCGCGACCGAGGAAGGAAAATACGCGGTCGGGTCGCAGCTAAAAGGCTCAAAGACGCGTCCGGGACGCAGGAAAATGGCCGACAGCGACGATCTGGTCGCAGGTTAGGGCCTGAAATGCGCGGTCGGGCCGCGACTGTGAAAGGAAAAAGTGCGGTTTACAGCGGCCGAAAACGATAGCCGAAAGGAAAAAACAAAAAACTATTGCAGGAAATAAACCAGCGGAGTCGCCAAAACTGTGGCTAGGGTTTCACCCCTAGCTTGTGCGAATGAGCACCTACTAAGGAGAATGGATTCCTTAGTAGCAGTTCAATGATATGTGAAATAAAAAACTATAGCAGAATTAAAAAACTAAATTCAAACATGTTCATGAAGCACAATAGTAAAAAGTAAATAATGAATTTTATTGATCTGACCTTCAATGGGAAGGTTGGTGAAGCCCTTTGCGCTGGTCCGATGTCGGTGGCTCCGAGCTTCAAGCTGCTTCTTCTCTTTCTCCGATGGTGGAAATGGGCCAAAAGGGGCTCTCAATGGTGAAAGTAGCTCGATGGTGAGCTAGGGTTTCACGAGCAATTTTGGCAGAGGTAGGATACTTGTGATTGTGGATATGAAATAAGGGGTTTCCATCACTTATTTATAGTTGGAAACTGCATGTGGTTTTAGGTTTAGGGTTTCAGCTGTTTAGGGTTTTTTCCTCCTTTTCCTCATTATTTTATATTTTATCTTCATTTTTGGAGATTTTTGCTTTTTTGGAGGAATTTTGGATATTTTTTGGAGGAAAAGAGGGTTTTATGGCCTTTTGGAGGCATTTTAAGCCTTTCGGAGGCTTTTTAGATGGTTTTATGGTAGGAAAATGGACAAATGAGCCATGCAATGGGGTAGATGAGGTAGTGAACACTTTTTGGGTGTTAACATTCCTGCTGTTGCTTAAAGCGTTCTCTGGCTTTACATCTAGCCTCTTCTGCTTTCAGAAGATTGCATATTCTCATCTACAAAACTTCATCCTCCGACCCTCTAGACTCTTGAGCTATTATGGAAGATGGTAGTATGATATTGGGGGGAAGAATGGCTTCTTTACCATACACAAGGGTATACGGTGACACTCCTATCGTAGACTTGGGAGTGACTCTATCGGCCCAAAGGGCGTTTGGTAGCACTGAGTGCTAGCTTCTCTAGTTTTCTATCACAATCTTCTTTAAAATTCTAATCAGATTTTTGTTAGTGGATTCAGCCAGGCCATTTCCTTGTGGATAGTAATTAGCAGAATAATGCAATTTTATCCCTTTATCATGAGCAAAAGTAGTTAATTTAATTGATGAAAAGTACGTAGCATTATCAAAAACTAACGAAACTGGAACTCCAAACCTGGTGATGATGTGGTCCTGCAGGAAACTGATGACCTCGTCTTGATTTATTTTGCGCAGCGGGACTGCTTCGACCCAGCGAGTGAAATAATCAGTCGCGGTCAGAATGTACTTGTGTTGTAGGGAGGAATTTGGTTCTCCAATAATATCCAACCCCCATTGCTCGAATGGCTCCGTGATCATCACAGGCTTTAGGGGTGTTGCTGCTTTAGGTTGTCTCCCACTACACCTTTGGCAAATATCACAAGTCTTCCTGACATGTGTGTGTGCATCTTTAAAGAGCGTAGGCCAATAGTAACCGGCTTTGAGGATTTTGTGGGCTGTAGTATCTCCTGAATAATGTCCCCCAGCAGGTCCGTCATGCAAATCTGTCATTACTTTTTTCGCATCTTCTTTTTCTAAGCATCTCAGAAGAACTCCGTCATAATTTTTTCTGAATAATACTCCTTCAACAATTTGATAGGAAGCTGATTTAAGACGCAGCACTCTTCTTTGCTTAGAATTCCAATGTTCTGGCAACAGCCGTGCCTGTAGGTAATGCACGAGATCTCTATACCAAGACTCGGGAGCTGTAAACAAAGGACATACCTCCATTAAATGTAATTCGGCTTCATCCTCCCAAGCGTGTTTTTGATTTTTTCCATTTTCAGTCATCAGTTTGCACAACCTTTGTCCTTTAACTATAGAGGCTGGCTTGAATTCAAGGTCTTACTCTTGAAGAGTTGTTACCCAGTTGCCCCTTCTTTCTCCTAACTCCTTCTGTACAAGAAGGGACCTTACAGCCGGGTATGGGACGATCACCTTGGTTCGATTTTTCAATATGTAGGGCCTAAATTGCTTCACTGATTTGAATACTGCGTAAGCTTGTTTATCAATGGCTGGGTAATTTAATTCGGCCCCTTGTAGACCAGTGCTCATGAAAGATATTGGGAATTCATCCCCCCCATCTTCCTTTTGCGTAAGCACAGCTGCTAGCAAATCATTGGATGCAAAGGTATACAGAATAAAGTCTTTATCGAAATCTGGGCTCTTCAGGGAGGGCGCGTGTGCAACAACAGTTTTAATTTGCTGAATGCGTTCTTCTCAATCTCAGTCCACTTGAATTGCGCATTTTGCTTCACCATCTGCTGCAGCGGCTTAACAATCTGAGCGAAATCAGGCACAAATCTTCGCACGAAGTTTATAGTTCCCATAAATGATTGCATCCCCTTTTTATTGTGGGGCAAGGGAATTTGTTTAATGGCCTTAATTCTTTCTGGATCTATAGAAATTCCTTTCTTTGAAACTATGTGACCCAGCAACTTGCCCTCCGTGACAGGGAACACACACTTCTTGGGATTGAGTGAGATGCCATACTTCCGACAACGTTCAAAAATTTGCCTTAAGTGAAACGCGTGTTCTTCTCTTTTCTTCGAGAATATCGTAATATCGTCAAGGTACACTACAACACTTCGGCCAATCAATCCGCGGAAAGCTATGTCCATAGCCCTATGACAAGTCGCTCCAGCATTTATAAGCCCAAAGGGCATCCTTCTGTAGGCAAAGGTTCCCCATTTGGTCCTGAACATTGTCTTCAATCTGTCTTCTTCGGCTACTAATACTTGATTGTAGCCAGAGAAACCGTCTAATAATGAAAACAGTTCAGAACCTGAGACCATTTGTAGCAATTGCTCCATGGGTGGCACAGGATAGTTATCTTTATCTGAAGCTCGGTTTAAATTTCTGAAATCCACGCATAATCTGATTTCTCCAGATTTTTTTCTCACTGGTACTAAATTTGATACCCACTCAAAGTGTCTGACCTTAAAAATGATTCTAGCATCCAATAATTTCTTCACTTCGCTCTGAATCAGCGGTTCCAATTTTGGATGCATTTTTCTTAAAGGTTGCTGATACGGCTTGACGCCGGCTTTGATGGGGACAACATGCTTGATGATGCTGGTGTCGTATGTTTTCAAATCTTCGTCTGTCCAGGCGAAAACATCTTTATATTGTTTAAACAGACTGATGAACTTATCTCTTTCTGCTGGTGAACAACATTTGCCAAGATTCACAAATTTAGGATTTGCCTCAGTCCTTAAATTTATTAGCTCAAACTGTAGCGATGAGCTGTGAGTCTTCACATTGGCTGGTCTTCTGAACTTTTCATTTAAATCGAACATTCTTTCTAACGTTTTGACTCCTTTAGGGATGAAATTATCATACTTCAGCTCGGCCTGATGTTCTTCATCATCTATAATTGCTCCTTTAAATACCCCATCATTTGTTAAACATTCTATAATATGTTGGTCATCATCGAACACTCGTAGGTTGGTGATCATATAAGGTACTGAGGGCTTGAAAAGCAATTCAACAGAGCATCGATTATTTGTAGGTACCAGCCTAGCGGCTGATGTGGCCAACAGGTCAGCTGCTGCATTTTTAAGTCTTGGAATTGAAATAATATTGAATGCATTAAAACATTTAAGTAGGTCCCATACCTCATTTTGGTAAGCCTTCAAGTGAGGGGAAACACAATGTATTTGATTCCGGATTTGTTTCACAATAATTTCAGAGTCTCCAAAAACTTTTAGATTACTTACCTTTAATTCAATCGCTTTCCTTAATCCCTACACCAGCGCCTCATACTCAGCTATATTATTCGTACATTCAAACTCTAATCTACATAAAAGAAAATGTTTATTCTTCTGGGGTCGATCAGGACACAGCCGGCCCTTGACCCTTCTAACGTCTTAGAGCCATCAAAAAACAAACTTCAAAAATCACTAACTACTGAATGCGAATCTATTCCTACTGCTAAGTCTACTATTTTACAGTCAATTTCATCAGCCTATGAAAATCGAAGGAGATCAGGATGGGTGTCTGATGTGTTGCTGGCTTCTTCTGCTTGGTAATTCCCTGGTTCCAACTCAATAAAATAATTTCCCAACACAGAATCCACTGGTTCATTCTTCTCTTCAAGTCGAGTAATGTTATATTTCATGTGAGGCTCCCTCAAAATCTTAATTTGGTTTGGACTTCCTTTATACGGCAACCACAAATGTGACTAATCAGAGGCGAAATATCCATTCAGTTTTGCTAACCAATCTCTGCTCAGAACAAGACCATAAGCGTCTGGTATATCGGCTACCACGATTTTAATGACTTGGCACACTTTATCATTTGATGACAGGCGGATCAGGACATCCTCCATCTCGCCCATTACCTTTACATCTGTCCTGTCCAACTGAACAACTCTCCAAGTGGATGGTTTGGGCTGCCCATTTATCCTTTTACAGACTGATATTGGCATGACATTAATCGACGCCCCTGAGTCTACCAGGGAATTATGTACGTTGTGATTAAAAATTTCAAACGTGAGGAGGAAAGGTGGATGTTTTCTCTTAGACTTACCTCCAATGCTGGTTTCTCCGATTTCTTCTTCTTCTTTAGGCCGGTTGTCAATGGGCAGCCTCTCATCCGATGCTTCAAGTGCTTTCAATAGTCTTTCTTTTTGTTGCGGCACTTTACACATTTCAAATAGTGAAACGTTTGCCTTTACCTTCTTTAAATCTTCCACGACATCATAATCCATCTGTTGTTCAATGAGACGAGGTTTATCAGCATTCATCTTATCTTCATTGGGCTTGGCCAACGTATCATTCTGCTTGGGATCTTGGCTGGTAATAGTGAATTTTGGGACTTTATCGGCTGAGGATCTGTTTTGAAATTTCTTAACATTTCTCTGAAGCCTCTTAATCTTTGGGAGTATGAGACTGTCTTCTTTAACCGGCCCTTGGCTCCTGGTTGTTACGTTGGTTTCCATGACGTCCTTACAGCCCCGATTCTTTTTCTTTTCAACATCAAATAACGAAACAGAGTTCCATTCTTGTTCCTTCGTTGAAGTAGTATTCTCTTTTCTTTCTTCATCTTCATCTTCTGTTAATCTAGAATCCAACAGTTGATTCATGACCAACGTCACTGAGTTTATCCATTGAGGACAATTCTTTTCAGAGTGCGGTTGTTGGTGAAAAGTGCAAAAATTGTCCATGCCTACCTCTGTCAAATTCATAGATGCAAAATTGTGTGGAGGAGGTTGAGACTGATTATTATCCTCTCTTTTCTTGTAATAGGGCTTATAGAACTTCTGAGTTTCCTTCTCTTTCTCCAAGTCTATGATTTTGTTAGAAAGCTTCTGCATCATCTTGGCCATACTTTCATAATTTGGTGATTTCTCTTCCTTAGGCTTAGTAAACAATAAGGCTTTCCTTCCCCCACCTTTCTCTCCTGACTGTTCGAGATAATCTTCGATACTTTCTCTTTCAGCTTCCACTATTTCCACCTCTTCATAGGTTTCCGTCAAAGTAGGCTTGGCCCTACCTTTAGCAAACATGGCCAAATCAGGGCCTAAAGCTAATGTATAATATTCAATCAGTACCTTGTCCGAAGGTTTGTCAGCGTCAGAAAAATTCTTGAGGTATGCTGCAAATCTTTGAGTAAAACTATGCACCTTTTCCTTCCTTTCTTTCTTCAAGGCGCATAGTCCTTTCATGAGAGCTGCATGAGTCTTTTCAATCGCATATTTACTTCTGAAAATTCTCTCGAAGGTATCCCAATCAGGGATAGAGTTAGTAGGCAACCCAAAATACCATGATCCTGCAGCTCCCTTAAGGGTATGCGGAAATAGTCTGCAAACTACATCCTCATACTCCCCAGCCCTCAACCCTTCTATCGCCAAATAAAAACTTTGCAGGTGATCGTCTATTAGTATCTTCTCATTTGGATCGAATTTGGGCAGCATCTTTTCAAAGGCTTGAGGTAAATCATGTAACAGAGGTGCCAGGTTTAAAGGTGATCTGGCTCTCCAAGCAGGTGGTGGATTTGGTGGGTTGGGTGGTGGATTAGCATTTACTCCTGCCATGAGTCTGGGTGGAGAGTGAGGAGGTGAGACAAGAGGGGTGTGAGCAAGAGAACTGTGAGTGGTATCTGGGCCTTCTTGATTCAAAGGTAGTACAACTTCCTGTAAGGCTGTTTCTACAAGTTCTTCCCAGTCTCCAACCAGCACTGAGTCTTCCACTATAGGACGATCTCTCCTTTTATATTCTCTTCTGGGCAATTCAGGGATAATTGGCAATCCTCCGATCTTCTTTACATATGCCCTGGTGTGTCTTCTCAGATCATTAACAACTTCGTTGTTAACCAAAAATAAATGTTCTCTACTCCTTTCTTCCGGAATTGGATTATGAAGCCCACTGCTTTCAGAACTGTTACCAGTGGAATAATCTCGGGAAAACGGGTTTCCTCGGCCAGCCATGCACTAGCGGCCCTCCTTCTAGCGCCAGAAACTGCTGAGGCCTAGAAATTCGCAGGCAACAACAGCAAGGGAATCTCCCTAGTCAACATTCCCAACTAGCCCGTGACTGTTTGCTGTAGGGAATCCGTCCGGTTTGCGGTCTGGCTACCGTAGGTCAAGTAACAAAAAAACAAAGGTTTTACCGGTTGCGACCCGGTCCACCATGTATTTTGTATTTTTGACTTAATGTATGAGATGCACGTGCCTAACTAAATGCAGGGTGATAAGGATGCAGGAAGCAGTCACAACGTGATGCGCAGGTTCTTACCTCTCGTCTTAGCGCTCACAAGCATCTAAATCACATACAACAAGAAATTAAAACTAACTATCTAACCTATCCCTAGGGAGCATGATTATCATTCATTGGTGATTAAGATATTTTGTACATGCATTATGAAAAGTTACAGATAGCTGATACTTCTTTCAAGACACATGAACAATCACAGATATTTAAACAACCAGATAGCCAATTGTCTATGAACAACATTCATTACTCACAGTGGAAACATCACAGAATATACTGAAGAACATTCAACAAGAACATAGGTTCAGGAAATTAGAACGCTCTCACAGTTAATGAAACACAGCTGAAAACGAAATAGTTCCCCTTCAACATTGCTCATTTAACCACATTGATACATTCCACATCGCACTTTCTCTAATAGGAAAAATTGCAGTTTCTGATTGTAAAACGAAATAGTTCCTCTTACAAGCAAATGGTTTTACAAATTTTCCAGGGAAAAAGCCCTTGTAACTTCTAAATTTCGAATATTTAAACCAACAGTAGAACGCTTGGGTTCCCCCAACCATGTGACTTTTCGGTCCTTCCAACGCTTCATGTCCCCTTCTTCATCTTTTCTGCGCATGCTCATGATCGGCTGAGTAACTGATGGACCTTTCAGAGTTGCTCCTTTGTCGCCATTCATTTTGTCTTTTCCTTCATTTGTCCTTCTTGCGATCTTGCTGGTTTCGGCTCTACCTCTCTCAAACGGCCCGTCTCCCTTCGCACCGCAGTAGTTTGACCGATCTCCGGAGCCCACCTGCAATCAAACGACGAGCATCATTCATTGGAATCGCATTTAAACCATATCAACTAAAACGGCTAAGCATTAAGAAATGGCCAGGTGCACCAGTTGTTCTGAGAATTTTAATAGCGCCGACATCACTACCTCGTCCACCTACAGGCTCGAAAAACATCACCAACGACGGCAAACGGGAAATTCATCGATGGCTCAAAATACTAACGTCAGAAGGGTAGACCAATTCATAGCCGCAACGGCGGAAAAGAAGAGGTGAAGGACACGCGACCCGTGAGCGGGAAAACTTTCAATCGGAAGTCAGAGGATATCAACATCGGAAGCTTAAAAGCTTTTCCCAGCCGCAACGACGGGAGAGGCAAGGGATAAAGACATGCGAAACACGGGCGGGAAAAGTTTTAAACGGAAGTCGGAAGACATCACATCGGAAGCCAAATGACTTTCCCAGCCACAACGACAGAAGAGAAAAGGATACGGGTACGCGACTAAAGGTCAACATGCATCGGCAGTCGAAGCGCTTTATACTTCGGGTGCTGAGCCGCTTTGAGAGCCGCAACGACGAAAGGGAAAAGGTTATCAGCCGTCGATTTAACATAGTATGACGCCCGATTAATAAAACATTAAGTGGTTAAAAAGCTTTAAAAAAAATCAGCAACGGTTAAAATCTGCTTTACTTCTGAAACAACGGCCTTTCAAAGAACAAAAGCTCTGATTTATCCTTGGCTAGCAAACCAAACTCACATCTGCGACCAACCACAAAATTCATACACAGGCAACCTTTGAAACAGGCCAAAAATCAATCTTCAAAATCATCCAAAACTAAAGCATGACCAAAAGGTTCAAGGATCCAACGATTAAAAACAACTCTAAATCATAAGGAGGGGCCCAAAATTTAAGAAATTTGGGGAGAGCGGTTGCAGCTGCAACAAAACTATATAAATGAGTATAAATAATGTAATAAGTTTCCTTGTGAAGTATATTGTAATTGGAGCTCTACTTGTTTCAAGGTTCCCCCCTCTAAGAGAAAAACAAACATTGATTTCATCTATAAAGGTATTGCTATTGTGATATTTGGTTATCTACAATTGTCTATTGTTGTTGTAATTCTATCCCTTTTATTTTAAAATTATGTTTTATTCTAATATTTCTACTCTTAACCCCCCGAGGTGTAGACCAGTTGGAAACCATGCACTTATTAAGGTGTACGAGTTGTTAAGCATGTCATGGGTTCAAACCTCGTTGCAGCCTTGAGGGTGCGTTGTGGGGGTACTCTCCTAGAGGTTATAGTGGTAGCGGTCGGAATCGACCCAGTGTCACACGAGTATGAAACCGGCTAGTTGTCGATTCCGCAAGATACAAAAAAAAAATATTTCTACTCTGAATTTTATTTATGCTAATAAGGTACATAACATCTAGTATCTATGCACTTTCTTGAGTTGTTAATTTTAGTTTTAAAAAAAAAAGCTAGAAACGTGTTCCGACGTCTATAAATAAAACTATGATATGTCATTCAACAAGTAAATATTTTGTTGGGGAAGAATGCACCCACATAATATAAGAGGTTTTGCTTGGTTGGACACCCCTGTAACCTTTGTTGGTACCCCTTCGAGTATTACTGCATCATACATTACTTGTATATGGAATTTCACTTCCACGTACCCTCAAGTATATTGAAAGTCCCCTAGGTGGCCTAAAACTAACTTTATATAATCCAATCAACCATATTGTTCCTATAGTGGCAACGAGCATGACACTCAGGAATATTACTTTGTAGTACATAGGTAGTCAAGTAGTATGTATAAGGGCCAACAATCATACATTATAGGAAATCAAGGAAATTCAAAGCAAGTTTATGAAACTCAACCTAGATTGAATTACCCCTTTAGAGAACAACATCAAATGAAACAAGATATAAAGATAAATCATGGAATACACATATTAAGGGTGAACTATTTTTAGATTGCTGACAAAGACATCACCATAATGATATGTAATGATCCATACCATTGGCCGATAAGAATCTCATCCACGGAATAAAATTTACTTGGAGAGGAGACCAAAAAAATAAGGCTTACACACGGATCGAGCTCAGATAACCTTCGTTGGGGACTTCGAGGATCATGTAAGGTAAAGGAGGGATATCTAATGATGATTTACAGGAATTGAAAAATTTATTCAAATTCAAAATTTGGAATCTTGTATGGTATCCAAAACAATGGCGAGAGATAATTTCCTGCTCCTACTTATATACTAAAAGGAAAATCTGAATAGGTTCTAGGCCCTTAAATGTTGAGGCTAACAAGGCCCAACCATTTGTAGAGAATTCAACAAATATCAACAAGAATGCCAACTCATTTTCCTAGAATGTGGTATAGCACTAGGAATAGAATTCAACAAATATCAACAAGAATGCCAACTCATTTTCCTAGAATGTGGCATAGCACTAGAAATATAAGATTTATGAGAAAAACATTGTAACAAAAAATAACTCGAAATCTAATCTTTCATCCAATTAATCTCAAGATGGAAAAAAAATTATACAAAAGAAAAAATGTTTAAAACATTATGAAACATCACATATGGAATCATCATTTTCACTATGGAAAACAAGAAAACTTCATATCTTTAAAAATAAAATTCTCTCTCCCAAGCAAATTTGGGACTCCATCAAAATGATCTCTTAGGAATATGCTCACAAGCAAAGGAAATAAATCCAACTCGTGAGGAGGATGTGCACATTTTTAAAGCACTTTCCATCTAAGGATATTTAATCCAAGCCATAGTCATAACAACAAATAAACCCAAGGGGTGGCAGGTGCGGGGGGGATCCTAGTGGATCCCGGAGGACAAGTGGAACATCGATTCGCTTGGGGTCTTGGATCGAGAACTAATAATGAAGCAGAATGGCTGGCGCTCCTCCAGGGTCTACAACTCATTTGGACCAAAAAACTCCAAAAAGTTCTGGTTTTCGGCGATTCAAGACATGTCATCTATAAGATGATTAATGGGTATCCTACAGGAGACATTAAATGCCGTCGATTATATAAAAAGGCTCAACTTCTCCTATCCCAGCAAGTTGAATTTTACCACATTCTTCGCCAGATCAACAAAGAAGCAGATGCGATGGCAAATGTCAGAGC
>LPNX010960234.1:28269-97944 GCA_001517045.1 Pseudotsuga menziesii | reverse complement strand
TTGTTTATGAGCCATCCCGGCTATATACCTCCCTTCGGATATGTAATGAATGGCTGTGCACAGCCTGTTAATACAACCCCCTTTTTCTGTTTCTGTTAAAAAAAAACAACAAATAAACCCAAACAATATCACACGATATAGGGTTCTTAAAATTCAACTTCTATGACACGTGTAAAGGAAATCCAAGGCTTGCAACTTGCAAGTCAAAGGGAAATGAAAGAGAGGTCTGGGAAAATACTATGGATTTGACTCAAGTATCTAGGAGAAACAACCAATAACAAAGGGGTTGTGGTACCAGAAAGTATAAAGTATATCTATCCATTGCTTGTTAATTACTAACAAAATTTTTTTTTATTGTTGAGGGCGTTTTTAAAATTATTATAAATAATAGAAATCCATGAGTGGTTGTATTTTTTTTTTCAGAAAGAAAAAATCCTGTCCTTGTTATTCTAAAAAAGAATCAAAGGTCATCATTACATTCTTCCCTTAAGTGGGTTACAAACCAACAAACTGCCCGAGAGTGCTGCCAGGGGGAAAGGCATAACAGCAAAATGTGTGATCCCATCAGAAAACTGTCTCATCATAAAGAAGAGGACTGTCCGCACATCCACATCTATCAAGCACCAAAAGGAGCTGAACAACAATCCAAAAGAGGACACTCTATCAAATCAAACCAAATATAAGGGAGAAGAAAATCCCTTTACCATGCTCAGAAGAGCTGAAAAGTATCATGAGAAACCAATGGTTCTCGAAATATTCCTTAAAACTGCCTTTACCCTGAGGATAAGAGAGTGCCGTTTTAGAGAGACGGTCAGCTGTCCGATTGTGCTCTCGGTAGATGTGGGAGAAAGACAAGTCCTGAAAGCTGACAATGAGCTTTTTAGTCTCCCTACACCAATGAAAGAGATCAGGTGGGGAGAGCGCAGCTGATCCCAACGCCCAATTGATGATTACTTGAGAATCACCGTATACATGGGCAAGGGGGGTCCCCATCATTTGGGAGGAGAGAAGAAGAGCCCATAAGCTGAGCAGTTCCACTTTTGTGTTAGTGCCATATCCAACCCCCAGCGAGAACTCCAAACAATGATACTCATTTAAATGAATGCAGTAACCCACTCCAGCTATCAAACAGTTTGAGGCGCCATCCATAAAACCACAGGGGTAATCCTTGCAAGGGGGCTGCCCCAAAATTCTTCTTTTATTTTTTCTAGTGACAGCCGGCGAAGGAACAACTTGGACAGTTGTGATAATTTGCTGAATCAAACTGTAAATGTTCCGTTTTTTTTCCCTCGAAAATGGCCCGGTTACGGACTTTCCAAAAGATCCACATCATATGGAAAGGGAGCGAAGAGAAGTGCGAGTTCCTGGGCAGATTTCCAATCCAACCTCTGATCATTTCTTCAAGCGATACAGAAGGAGAGAAGGCTGCGAGATTTAGAAGATCACATACATGATCAGTGACTGTTCTCCATATCTTACAATTGATAAATAAGTGTTCAACTGTCTCTTCGTCTGAAAAGCAAAGGACGCAAATACCAGGGCCATGAAAACCTTTTTTATTAGAGTTGTATTTAAAGATCACCTAGTTTAAATATATTAGAGTGATTCACTCATTCAATTACATTAGGGAATCCGTGGGTACATTGGTAGAAAAATTAGGTGATGACATCAAGTCTTTTGACCAAACGCTGATGATCACAACCCAAAGGTTGGAAATAAACACTACAATGCATTAATGACTTGTGATCCCCACCAGGGTAGGAATTTCAAATGGCTGACACTCGTCAAAATTGCCAATAACAATTAAAATCTGAAACTTTTTCTGTATTCTAAACCAGATTTTGACAGTCTCCATAAAATCTTAGCTGTATTTGACAGGTAAATTGGCCCATGACGGACATTACCCGTCAAATTCCATCCCTGATCCCCACACATATATGGCATCCAATGTGGACTCCATAGTCATTCAAATGTCAGATTCATTGTGCTTTGGCGGGATGAGAAGTAGTGCCAGGAAGAATAAGTATTAAGATCATATGTAGGATGACAAGCAACTACAGCGACTTCAAAAACAAATTGATCCATGTAAGAAATGCCTCTAATAACTTTTTTATTGATGGCCATGATAAGCCAAAAAAAAATATGTGCCCGAAATTCAAAGGTCATTTTCCAACTGAAGCAGATTTCTGTACAGAGATTCAGAGCAATTTTGGGTACATGTATGTCACTCATTTTGACTGGGGACGGTACGGGGATGGGGACGCACTTTTTGAAAAAGGGTACTTGGATACATCAGTACTATATATATGTCTGTCATAGTCACATCATACATGCATTTAGATTTCTTCATAAATTATGAATCATGATTCATAATTATAAATTTGATGATTATTTGAACAATGAACATTTGATTATTTGAACAATGAACATTCAGATTGAAAATTTAAAATATACAATTTGATAAGTCATAGACTAACTAGATATCAATTAGAAGACTCCAAGTTACATAAAATTTGATAAATTATTTGTAGTGTTGGTATAGGCAATACAAAATTGAAAATTGTCAAATATATTTCTCGGTTGATGTGAGTGTATTTCTCAATATTAAATACATATGTATATTTTTTATGCGCACATTTGGTAGTCAAATTATGTTCCATAATTGCTGAATGCAAAACCATAAAAACATTCATTGTAAATCAATGTAAAATCAATCTACCAGATTTGGACAATATTAAGTGGAATTTGAACAATGTTGCAAAGTGTTTGACATAAGTCTTGAACCAGACTCCATACTTCGTTAGCAATAAATTAGTTCAGATTTGGTGGGGGTCATTACATTTTCTAGTACCCAAAAATGTGTGAAAGAAAAGAATGGAGCAACAGAAACAGTACGGGAAGATGATTGCCTTCTTATTATTCAGAGTTGTTTAAATAGGAAATACAAAACAATAATACTGTGGGTGAATAAAACAGTTAGGTAAATACCGTCGTGGGTTACCTAACTCTCTAACCTAACTACGGGTGAGATTACTCTCTTCAACACACCCCCTTAATCTCAACTGCCAGTACATCATGAGCACTGTCTATGCCTAAGTGCTCTCTCTGATATACAAATGCAGACGTTCCCAATGGTTTGGTGAACATGTCAGCTAACTGCTCCTTAGAGCCACAAAACAGTAAAGAAATTTGTTTTTCATTGACTAACTCAATAATGAAGTGATAGCGAGTGTCAATGTGTTTGCTTTTTCTATGAAATACATTATGTTTAGACAACTGTATTGTAGAGTTATTATCACAAAAAATAGAAGTGGGATCTTTTGGAGTGTGTCCCATATCTTTCAATAGTCTTCTTAGCCAAGCTGCATGGCAAGCTATTGTGGTGGCTGCTACATATTATGCTTCTGCAGAAGACATGCTCACAATGGGCTGTTTCTGAGATGTCGAAGAGATCAAATTTGTACCCAAATGGAAAGCATAACCAGATGTGCTTTTCCTATCATCTAGACTACCTGCAAAATCACTGTCAATGTACCCTGTAAGAGTACTGTCTGGTGTATGAGTGTACCAGAGGCCATATCCAAGTGTGCCTGCAACATATCTCGGTATTCTTTTTCCAACATTCCAGTGAAAGTCTTTGGGAGACTCCATAAATCTGGAAATAAAACTCACAACATACATCAAATCAGGTCTAGTTGCAGTCAAATACATTAAAGTGCCTACCATTTGTTTATAGAGTGTATTGTTTACTGCTGGTTCATCACCATTCTTGGTTAACTTGGTGCCAAGAGCTATAGGGGTTTCTGTAGGTTTACATTTATCCATTCTGAATCCTTGCAAAATATCAGTAGCATACTTATGCTAGCAAATAAAAATACCTTTATCAGTTTGAGTAACTTCCAGGCCAAGGAAGTACTTCATCAGTCCTAGATCAGTCATTTCAAATTCTTTTTTCATGACTGTCCTGAAATCTTCAATCATCAAATTACCAGTGTAAATCATGTCATCAACATAAAGACATACCATCAATATTTTACCTTGCTCTGTTTTGACATACAGAGTGGGCTCATTGCTGCTTCTGTTGAAACCATTGTTGATGAGGTAGGAGTCAATCATACTGTACCAAGCTCGTGGAGCTTGTTTTAGACCATACAGGGATTTTTTAAGCTTATACACTTTGTCTTCATGACCTTTGACAGTATAACCAGGTGGCTGGTCTACATAAACTTCTTCTTCAAGAATGCCATTAAGAAAGGCAGATTTCACATCCATTTGATACACAGGCCATTTATTTTGTGCTGCAATGGCAAGTACAGCTCTGATGGTATCCATCCTTGCTACAGGAGCAAAGGTTTCATCATAATCTATACCATACTTCTGTGCATAACCTTTGGCAACCAACCTTTCCTTGTGCTTTTGAAGTTCCCCTTTCTCATTCAATTTGATCTTATAGACCCATTTGACTCCAATACTGGTTTTGTTTGCAGGGATGTCAATAAGATCCCAAGTCTGATTTTTCTCTATTGCATCAATCTCTTCATTCATGGCTTTTACCCACTATGCATCCTTTACTACTTCATTAAAAGATGTGGGCTGACAGGAGAAGAGAGCAAACTGAAGTTGTTCATCAAGAATTGGAGTCTGTTCATATAACTCTGTCAAGCTTTTGGTTTTCTAGTTCTGTGGTGGACCATCTGCTGCATCTTCTTGCTGATGTACTTCCAATCTTGGAAGTCTAATAGGTAGATCTGGCTGATATGAGTGATCTTCATGTTGTATGTCTGAAGGATCACTCCAGCATTTGTCTTCAATGAACTTTACGTCTCTGCTCACCACAAGCTGCTTGGTGACAGGATTATATAGCTTGTATTCCTTGTGATGTTCACTATAACCAGTGAAAATACAACACTCACTTTTCTTGTCTAACTTTCTTCTAAGTTCATCAGGTATATGCGTAAAGGCAACATAACCAAAAATTCTGAGATGTGAGACACTAGTCTTAGTGCCACTCCATGCTTCTTCAGGAATCTTGTCTTGGACAGTTACTATGGGTGATCTGTTGAGCAAGTAGATTGAGCATCCAACACCTTCAACCCAATACTCATTTGACAACTTCTTGTGTGACAGCATGCTACGGGCCAGGTTCATGATGGTCTGGTTCTTCTGTTCAACAACTCCATTCTGTTGTGGAGTGTATCTGGTGGTGAACTGTCTCTAGATGCCATGGTGCTTACAAAATTCTGAAAAATCATGTGAATCATATTTATCTCCACCATCTGACCTAAGCATTTTAATGGACTTTCCAGACTGCTTCTCAGTGAGAGCCTTGAACTCTTTAAACTTGGAGAAGGTCTCTGATTTGTGCCTGAGAAAATAAATCCATGTTTTTCCGCTAAAGTCATCAATAAAGGTCAAAAAATAAAAACTGCCTCCTATGGATTGGGTTTGCATGGGTCCATAGAGGTCTGTATGAACTAACTCAAGATGACCGAATCTATAGTGCCATAACCAGGTTTCATCTTGACTAGAAACTGTATGAACTACAAGATGTCGAAGGTTAGCACTCCTAAGACTAAGAGGAAAGATTCTATTCTTGGTCATTTCAACTTTGGCTATGAGTCTCTTACTGGGAGGTTTATCATAGATAGCACAGTATGTATCATGAAACCTAACATCATACTTATTCTGAAGTAATTGACCTATACTGATCAAATTTACAGTCAAATGAGGTACATAAAACACCTCATGAATGGACATTTTTTCATTTTGATTACTAAGTACAAGAACAATACCTTTGCCTTTTGTTGGAACCAGAGAGTCATCTCCTAGCTTGATATTCGTGATAACAGAGGAATCTAGACTAGAGAATAATGACTTGTTACCTATCATGTGATTGTTGCAACCGCTATCTTGTAGCCATAGATATGAGCTACAGTGTTCTTCAGTTGCTTGATAAGACAGAAACATCACCTCTAACGAGCCTTCTTCTTCTTTGGAGACATTGGCTCTACTGTTGTTCTAGTTATTGTTCTGGTCCGCTTGCTTCTTTCTGCATTCTCGTTCATAGTGCCCATACTTCTTACAGTAGTTACACTGAACATTGGACTTATTGGTCCATCTCTTGCCTCTTCCCCTATGACCTTGAGAGTTGTGAGAGTGTTTTGAATGCTCTGAGTGTTCATGATTGTGACTGGTTCTATCTTCTGTAGATCGAGACCATCAGCCTCTTCTTCCTTTACCTCGTCCTCCTCTGCCTCAACCTCTGTTGAGGGAAGCCTGAGTGCTGAATGCATTGGTCAACGATTCTTCTTCTTGAGTGAATCGTGCTTCATGAGATAGAAGAGATCCAGTCAATTCTTCTAAGGTAAATTTAGACAGATCTTTTGCTTCTTGTATGGCAGTCACTACCATAGCAAATTTCTTGGTGAGACACCGAAGAATCTTTTGAACAATGATCTTTTGTTCTAGTGGTTCACCATAGGTTTGGAATTGGGTCACAAGACCTGAGACCCTAGTCATGAACTGATCCACAGATTGTGACTCTTTCATCTTCAAACTCTCAAATTGAAGGCGTAGGGTTTGCAGTCTTACCGTTTTAACGCGATCGGTTCCCTTGTAAGCCGATGCAAGCAGATTCCAAGCCTGATGTGCACTTGTAGCACCTGAGATCCATGGGAAAATGGACTCTTCAATGCAACTTTGGATCAGCCATGTGGCTGTGAGATCTCGGTCTTGGCGAGCTTCGAGAGCATTCTTCTGTGCATTATTCATTGCGGCCAGAGCAACTGCTTCAGGTTCTGTGAACTCGGTTTCCACCATGTCCCACCATTTGTTGAGTTGCAAAAATGTATTCATTTTGATAGACCAAAATTCATAGTTAAATCCGGTCAGAACAGGTCTGGATATTGACTTCAAAGAGCTCGTATTAGCCATCAGATATGACTAAAAACAAATGTTTGCCCTTGTTTTTTTTTTTAAATAAAAACAAAACTGTGCTTAGCCTTGTGCTCTTTTTTTAATAAAAAGAAATAACTTGCTTAGTTTTTGTTTTGAATAAAAACCAACACCACTCCTGGTGCAAAGGGAATAGGCGGTGCCCGAAATTGGTGTAAGTGACCGCAGTTCACCGCGTTCTTTAGATATAGGAAAAGCGGTGGTACCACTTATGGTCTTTTCAACATGGGCGATGGCACCGCTCTCGTAATGTGGGAGAGAAGCGGTGCGTGCAAAAACAAAAACAAAATTCCAGATACGAACCGTCTGAACAACGCAGATCTGAACAAGCAAAGTGGAATTGATGCACCAGTTGGTCAAGGAACATGAGAACGTCGAGGTGCTGAAGGAGTGGGCAAAGTTGTTGTGGACCTCTGCCTGGACCATATCCGGAAGCTCACCGACAACTGTCCTCGTCTTCAACGCAATCGGTGGAGGAACTGGTTCTAGACTCGACTCGCTTCTCCTGGAACGTCTTTCAGTGGACTACGATAAAAAAAATCCAAACTCGGATTCACTGTGCATCCATCACCACAGGTTTCAACCTCGGTCGTTGAGCCTTACAACAGCGTTCTCTCTACGCACTCTCTTTTGGAACACACCGATGTGGCCATTTTCCTCGATGATCTTGATCTGGAAGCAATGGGTATGGAGCCCAAAAAAAGAGCGAATTTAAATCTGGATCATGGCAACGCTGGATTGCCAGATGGATCACACGTTGGAGTAAGCTGATCTCCTTTTGAAATTTATGATGAGAGAAGTCGTGGTCTTCTACGCTGACAATGATTACGGCACCGGAGTGTTGCCCTTCTTGATGGAATCTTTTCGAAAAGTTGGAGGTTGTTCAGATCTGGAAAGATCTATAAGACTCAGATCTGAATCTGCGAAAATGGATAATAATAAAAAAAAATGGATCTCTGCGACTGTGCCAAGAATGGAAGACTCCACTACGATCGGTCAAATAGATCTTCTAAGCTAGAGTGCTTTCCACTCTGTGAAAATGATTACCCCAACAATGAAAGGATCAGGCCTTAGGCTCTGATACCATGTGCAAGAAAAGCATGGAGCAACAAAAACACTACGGGCAGATGATTGCCTTCTCATTATTTAGAGCTGTTTAAATAGGAAATACAAAACAATAATACTGTGGGTGAATACCACAGTTAGGTAAATACCGTCGTGGGTTACCCAACTCTCTAACCTAACTACGGGTTAGATTACTCTCTTCAATAAAATGATCGGGTACGACATACCATTTCCCCTGTAAAATGGTCTCGAGTACTTGGACCGAGTATCGATACCTGTCAACATAGGTCTCAACTTTCTTCACTATGCTTCTCCCATTGGAAACTTCAACGCATTTTTGAATGCTAAAGCCTGCGTACTTCAGCAATCCACAGCAACATTGCTAAGCATTCTGCAAACAAAAAAAATTGCGAAGGAGTTTCAACTCGAAGAAGTCTCTACTCAACTCATAGCGTAGGTGAATGGGGTTCATCTTCATTTCCACGAGTTCACCTCTGTTCACCACAAAATCGTAGCTCACCACTGGTTCACCACTCTTCAAATTGTCACATTCAGTTCACCACTCTTCACGTCGGATGTAGCTCTAGCTCTAGCCACTACCTACGTCTTAAACCATGGGTATGTACATTCAACCAGAGATCACACTCCACTCACGTGCCACTGGAGAGAGCTCACACAGAGAGCATTAGTTTCGCCTTTTAGACGCAGGGAGATAGGGCTTGGAGCAGGACAAACTCAACACTCCACTTGTGCAGATAGGCATTCTTATAGGTAATCTATTCTAGCAACCACACCATATCAGTTTGGAGCTCACGCAAAGCTGAGTAAGCAAATAAAATGAGCGGTCAAGGAGACTTAGGGTTAACATTTGGAGAGGAGACTGTGAATACAGAGGAGTGGATTGTGGGTGTGTGAGTGGAATGAGTTGGAGACTGGTAATGTAATGATACAATAGCATTTTAGGTAATAAAAATAGGATTTATTAAGTCACCTAATCGAGCTAAAGGATTTACTGATAGTCATACTGAGAAGCAAAATGCTCAGTACAAAGAACAAACCAGCCATAGGAGAGGATATTCGAATTAGGTTTTCGTCAAGAATCTAGGAATCTACACAGAGAATAAGTCTCACTGACTGGAACAGGGAGCACAAAACGCTTGGCAAACATTAGGGCTCTCATACCACTACTGGAATGCTCACTTATTAGAACTAATGAGAATAGTAAACCCAAAGTACAATGATAATAACCCTAATGATAAATCCTAAGAGATTAATGTTTCCAACACATACGTGATCTCATACCATGTTATGCTAAAACAAGGTATTTCCACACAAGTCTAACACCTTAATCAATCATACAAACAGATCACAAATCAACACACTAATTGTATTACATGGTTAAAATTATCAAAGAGAGAAATAGACCATGACCCTAGTCAACATGATCACTTGAAACAATATATTAATGGAAAAGTAAAAAGTTGTACATATGAATTTATCACAATCAATCATCAACAAATGAGCCTCCATGCTCTTCGAATAGAGATCATGGATTAATCTAGTTGTAAGCCATAGATCAATATAGTCCTTAAGATCAAGGAAAAGATGATATGTTGGATCACTTTATGTCTAGAAATATTGTGACCATTGGATTACAAAAATACAAATTCATATTGAAGAAACACACCATACCTAAAGAAGATTATGTGAAGTTAATGTTAATTAACTCCTAAGTGTCTAAATATCCAACAAATCAAACTCATTAATGGAAGTATAGAAACCCAAATCTAATGCAAGATGTAGAGGAAGCTAATACCCAAACCTAGAATTAGATAACAAGCCCAACTGTGATACCAATGATGAGGAAAATCCCAATCATGAGTAGGGTTCAATACCAAAGTGTGTAAAACAATACCTCGTTGTCTTTTCATTAAGTAAAAATAAGCTTCTTTTATACTTTTACATCAAGAAAACCACCTTAACAAACAAAAAGAGTGAGATTTAAGAAATAACAACTAAGTGCAATAATAGAGATACTTGGAGAGAATATCTCAACTACTCCATGAGAAGTCATAATAACAAGCTCCTACATGCAAATAAGACAGATAATATAATATTAAGTACTTAAAAACAATTATACATGTGAAGAATTGAAGAATCTCTATCGATTTACCCCTTCGTTAGTAGAATTTAACCCTTCCAATATGTTAGTCTCCAAAATGTTTCTTTGGGTTGATCTCCCAAATTGCTAATACACTTGTGGGATTTATCAATATTTGGAGATGTTGGGAATACTTTTGGAAAATATTTAAAATAGATATATATGCAATTAAGCATGGTCTTTTTACATGTGCATGCCCATGTGTGGAGATTGACATTAAGAAGGGGTTACCATATAAACTGATATTTTGAAGGAACTTTACATATGAACTTATAAATTGGGTTACGAAAATAGAACTCCATGGTGCCAATTTTGTAACAAATGGGACATTTGAAAGATTCATGTCTGCGAGCACAAACTTATGCTATAAGGAAAAAAATGATGTAAACAAAACCCCAAAGGTTAGCAATCACTTGAGAAATAATTGCCACATGATGAAGATGAACAAATTGCAGAAAATCAACACACTTTAGTCTTAGATAAGGATAATAATGGATCCTTAAAAATGAAAGTTAAGGATTCAGTGCCCTCTATGGTGGATAGGGAATATGGAAAGAATACAATAAGAGTGGTAGTTTCCAATGAAGCCCCGTAAGTGGGAAAGAAGACACTTTATGAATTACACATCCTCTACCCTTTAGATTTGAACCTATGGCCTCCTAGGAGGAAACGCGTGTTGGATTAATAGTTAAGAACGTGATCAATCATCCATTTAGCAAGCTAGCATATGAAATCGGCCACAACTATAGGCCACATCTGTAAATCTCTATCTCTATAGGCCAAATTGCATTGAACTTGGCCAAAATTGTAGGACACACATGTAAATCTTTGTCTCTATCTAAGCCATACATTGTTTCTAATACAGGTTTTGGATGTATTTTTTTCAAATGAAAATACTTCATATAAGGTAATTGTTTTAAATCCTTAATCAACAATGATCCTTTTGCAAGCAGCTGCATACGGACTTCATCTCTCCATTATTCACAAAAGTGGTGACATAACTAACCCCAGTTTCAAAGATATATATACAATGGAGTTTCCAAAGAGCAAACATTGTAGAAACTCTAGCACAACTCCAAATACTGAGAATATACTTCCCTCTAGTGAATATGCCCCTGAAGAACATTTTCTAGTAAAGAGTGCACTCGATCCCAACAACTCCTAGAAAAAGTACATTCCCACGTGATAGGCTTCATAGTTTTTACCTTTTAACAAGATGAGCACAAACAATCAGACAGTCCACTCTTAGCTAAGCAGGATTTTAAAGGTAGACCTTGATATCCACAAATATTATAAGATATATCTTGTAAGACCAGACACTATGCAACCTTTGAATCTAATGAATCCTTATCAATAACAACCATCTGGAATCCATTGGCTTCCCTTATTATAAGCAACCCATCATATCTTCTTCATTTTTGGTAGAGCCAGATTGTAGATGCAAGAGGCAAATTGTAGAGGCAGATTATAAAGGATGTGTGTTTCTTAATCATTCCCACAATGTTTTCCTAGGAAATCCAAACCTAGAATTAGATAAGAAGCATAACTCTCATACCAATGATGAGGGAAATCCCAATCATGAGAAGGGTTCAACACCAAAGTGTGTAAAACAATACCTCCTTGTCTTTTCATTAAGTAAGAATAAGTTGCTTTTATAGTTTTACATCAAGAAAACCACCTTAACAAACAAAGAGCCAATATTCTAAGAAATAACAACTAAGTGCAGTAATAGCGATACTTGGAGAGAATATCTCGACTACTCCATGAGAATCCATAATAATAAGCTCCTACCCACAAATAAGACATATAATATATAATATGTTAGTCGCCAAAATGTTTCTTTGGGTTGATCTCCAAAATTGCTAATACACTTGTGGGATTTATCAATATTTGGAGATGTTGGGAATACTTTTGGAAAATATTTAAAATAGATATATATGCAATTAAGCATGGTCTTTTTACATGTGCATGCCCATGTGTGGAGATTGACATTAAGAAGGGGTTACCATATAAACTGATATTTTGAAGGAACTTTACATATGAACTTACAAATTGGGTTATGAAAATAGAACTCCTTGGTGCCAATTTTGTAGCAAATGGGACATTTGAAAGATTCATGTCTGCAAGCACAAACTTATCCTATAAGGGGGAAATGATGTAAACCAAACCACAAAGGTTTGCAATCACCTGAAAAATAATTGTCACATGATGAAGATGAACAAATTACAGAAAATCAAGAGACTTTAGTCTTAGATAACGATAATAATGGGGGGTGGATCCATGAAGATGGGTGTCTATTTTGGGGGGTCTTATGAGAAAATAAATTTGATTTTTTCATGTTTTTCAACTTTGGGCAAATTAAAGTGATATTTTCATTTAGAATTTCACTTTCAAGTAAAAACAAAACTTATAGAGAATTATGTTAGCTTTCTATTCATAATTTTTTGAATTTTTTTTATTGAGATTTGATATGTCGTTTCGGAAAATGTTTGCCAGTGTGTCCTTATAAAATGAAAGGACTAAAAAATAGTCATGTTTGGTTGCGCCTGTAAAATCATTGTTAAAGTCGTGTTATGCAAAAAACAAATATGCTACGACAATCTACACACAATATACTATTGCGATGACTATATCTTTGTAACCAACGGATCTATATACTAATTATAATATTTTTTTTGAATTCGATCAATGGAAAAACCTTGTTGGTTTTAAACATGTTTTTGGTTGCGCCACTTTTATCTCAATTGACTATAAAACTTAAAAATCTACGAATACCCTTTTGAAGTATACACTCCAATTAAGTGCACCATATTTGTTTCAATTTTTTTGGTGGTGTATTTTTAAAGTTATATATTTTTCATTTCACCGCATTTTGAAAGAGATGAAACTAAACTCGACACATGTTAAGAAACAAAAAAAATAAAAATATCAGATCTCACCTATACACAACAAAATCTATACCTACGAAAAGTATATTTAATGATGAAACTAAAGGAATCAAGTCCGACAGTCGATTTGTAGTGTAAGGCATCCATTTTACCTTCCGAAAATGGAGAAACCTGAAAACTGTGCAGGTTACAGGTTTCAGAGGTTATTCGGCCAAACAATGTTTTTCCGTAACGGCGACGTTGCAAATAAGGTTGTTCGGTCGAAAACTAAGAGCAAAAAAAAATTGTTAGCCGGAAAAAATAATCGTATAAATAAAACGAAAGAACTTCATTATTTTCGCACCTCTTCATTTCTTATAAGTAAAACGAAAAAGCCTCATTATTTTCGCACCTCTTCATTTCATATAAGTAAAACGAAAGAGCCTCATTATTTTCTCACCTCTTCATTTCGTATAAGTAAAAGTATTTTTGAAGGAGTTTTCAGAGGAGATTTCTTTTGCCAAAGAGTTTTTAGAATGTATTTTTCCTCTTGTTTATAATCCAGGGGTACATTCAAAGAGGTTTTTCCCAAGGTATTTTTGTCAAAGATTTTGTGTTCTAAAATAATTTTGAAAATAAGTTATTTCTTTGCAAGAAGTTTTTTCATAAAGCATTTTTCCAAGATATTTTTCCAAAGTAGGTTATTTTATTCAAAAAGTTTTTTTTCCGAAGTATTTTTGCAAAGTAGGTTCTTTGCAATGGGTCTTTTCCAAAGAGTTTATTTGCAAAGTATTTTTGCAAATGAGTTTTTTTTTTTCCAAAATATTTATATAAGTTGTTTTTTCAAATAAGGTTTTTTTTGAAAGAGGTTTTTTTTTTCTAATTGTTTTACAAAGAAGATTTCTTTACAAGGCGTTCTTATTTTTTCCCAAGGGTTTTTCAAAAGCAGATTAAGCAATCATGGGCAATAAAAGAAACCATAAAAAAAATGATCGTAAACGTGATGACGATGCTAATAGGGAAAAACAAAAACTCAGAAATATAGCCAAAAGAGCAAGGGTTACAGAAACGGAAGAAATAAATGAAGATATAAGAACATATTTACATGACAATGTTGATGAAATGGAAATTGAAAATAAGGTACAAGAAGAACAAATGGAAGTTGAAGAGACCATTGTTGATGTAAATAATGATTTACATGTTAATGTTGATGAAGTCAATATTGAAGATCAAAACCAAGATCCAGAAATTGGACCTAGTATGTATATATCATGTATTTTCGAATTTCATTTTTTATAATGAATTGTATTTTTGGACATATGTTAAATTAAATTTAATTTGATGTATAGGTACTTTCACCATTGATGATGAAATGTTAGAAGACATTGATTGTGACAAATATGGAGAAAAATTACCCATACGTGTTGCACGATATCGTGCTACAAAAATTTATGATGATATTCTCAAGGATTGTTCAATAGCAGGACAAACGCAAATTTTGAGATGTTTATTGGTGTCCAAGAAGTTAGAAGGTTCTATGTCATTATTGGGTATTCACAAGGTGACAAAAGAGTCAAAACTTAAACATAATGTGATAGAAAATATAGGTGATGCAATAAAAAAAATTGGAAAATCCAGACAGAAAGATACTAGTGTTGCACGTGGAGCAATTCAGACAGCAATTGTTTTAGCTAGTACTAGACAAAAACGTTTGACAACACAACTAGCACCAGCAATTAGAACCTCAAGAAAGACATTATACAAACATAGAAAATTCAGAATGCAAATAGATGAAAATGATATACTTGCTTGCTGGGCAATTATTTGTAGACAACCTTACAAAGATAGAATGGGAGAAGGTGTTAAAGATATTGTACAGAAATATTGGTTGGAACATGCTCGAGTTTCACCAAATTCAAGGGATGTGATACGACAAAGAGTATCACGAAATATATATGAAAGCCATCCAAAACATATAATGGAAATGACACAAGTACAATTGTTCAATAAATTCAAGGAAGATCATCGTGGAATTAATATGTTGATCACTACATTTATGCAACAAAAACCATGGTATGTTAGACCTATTACTATACGTGACACATGTTGTTGTCGTTATCATGTGCAATTTCAATTATATTACGACATGTTTCTTGAATTTGGTAAAATGTTTTGGACAAATTCACCACCTCCGCCCACAGTACGTGAATTCATATCTCAAACCCTATGTGAGAGAAATCACAATGAAGTATTTTATAATAAGAAATGTGTCAATGAAAAACATTGTCATGGTTGTGGAAATCTTGTTTTATTCCACAATAAATAGCCTATCGATAATGATCAGTTGCTTTCAAATGTAACTGTTGATTGGAGAAGATATGAATACAACAATTATTCTACAAGTTCTAGTGATGCACATTCCAAAAGAATTGAATTGCGAGAAGATAAAATATGTGTGATAGATTTTCTCAAGAAATTTGAAAGTGAAATTTATAAGTACACCAAGCATTCACATAGAGCACGATGGAAAGACCTTCAATTCAAACATTCCCGTGAAAATTTTCCAACTGGAACAATTTTGTCTGTAGTTGATTTTGCAGAAAACTACACATTTGCTGCACAAAAAGAGATTCAAAGTGAATACTATCATTCTGACCAAGTTTCGATATTTGTCCATGTTCTATATAGACATTCTCAACAAGATGTTGATGGCATTGAAATCACGTGTGACAATCAAGATGTGATTAAAGAATAGCACTTTTATATCAGCGATGATTGTACACATGATACACATTTTGTTCAACATCGTATTGAATTTTTTTTCTATAATTCACTAAAAAGTCGTAAAGTTGAATTCAATGAACTTTGGATATGGTCGGATGGATGTGCAAGACAATTTAAATCTTCACGATCATTCGTTTGGTTATGTCGACTTCATAAAGCAATGAACATTAAACATTGCTGGAATTTCTTTGAAACTGGACATGGAAAAGGTGAACATGATGGTGCAGGAGCATGCGTAAAGAGAGCACTTCGAAGATGGCAAATGAACCATTCTTCTAGATGATTTCATTCAGCTGCAGAGGTTGTCCAATGGTGTAAATCAAATTTAAGCCATGATTGTAGTCAATAATCAAAAGATGTGCGCATGTATGTACATTATTTTTTTAATTTATATTAATTGTCAATTTTAAAAAATGTATGTACTAACATTGAAGTATTTGTACACTAACATTAAAAGTTGTCATTTGTGATTTATCATTTATTGTGTAGGTTTTTTTGGCTTGTTGGGGTCCAAGATATATATAGATCAATACCATACGAGGCTAGCACCATACATGGGACTAGAGAAGTTCACTCTATTCAAACAAAATCCTTCCAAAACGTGTTTGCATTTGACAGCAGAAAGCAAACATGTTTTTGTCATATTTGCACTGAAAATGTTGAATCTACAGAAGTTTGTGAAAACATAACGAACAACTACGTAAAAAATTGGAAACACACAGAGATTAATCCAAAAGGAAAAATGCCACTAGCAAACATAGAAGAATTAGAATCAGAAGAAATAAAAATATCAGCTGATGGCGATAGAATTTAAGATCTTGTTAGAGAAGGTAATGATGTTGTTGATTGTTCAATATTGTCCATCACCTTATGTTTATATAGTCAGTTTAATTCACTTAACTCCAACGCCAATTGTAATTTACACAGGAGATATTTTCGTTGTGATTACACCTTTAGACAACAACGAAGATGTAAAATATTATTTGATGCGATGCACCGAAGGAAAAATGAAGTTATTGGAGGACTACAATGACAACGGATTTACATACAAAAGAGGATCCATCATTTTAAAAGGCTATTTTTTGCAGCAAACCCGTATGACTGAAAATTATATCTACTTTCAAGATTATGAACCTGATGTTATATGTTGTTAGTATAGTCATTTAGTATGTTCATCTCGAATAAAATTAGAACAAGTTGTATAAAAAAAGCCTTAAAAAATAAAAAATGGAAATTGTCCAAATATGACCATGAACGGATAATTGAGGATGGAATTCCATTGCGATGTTTTTAACTATATCATTTCTTGTTCTATGTTAATATTGTCTATCATGAAGTCATTGAACTTTAATTTATTAAAATTCAGAATCAAGTTGCTAATGTTACCTTAGTAATAAAAAATATTAGAATTCAAAATCAAGTTGCTTTAATGTTACTTTAGAAAATTGATAGATTGAGCTATAATTTATTAGAATTCAGAATCAAGTTACTAATTTTACTTTAGTAATAAAAAATATTCCTATCAAAACTTCTTAACACTCCTAACCATTTCTAACATTCACTCATACATTCATATATTTACGCCTATCAAAACTTCCTAACATTACTAACATTTCCTAACATTGATTTCTAACATTCCTCACATTGATTCTTAACATTAGATTGCATCTAACATTCCTAACATTCCTAACATTCCTAAAATTCTAAACTTTTCAACATTAAAAATATGTTACATATACAAACATACATAAATTTACTAATACATACATTCATATAATTGCACCTATCTAAACTTCCTAACATTCATTCTTAACATTCCTCATCCCCATTCCCACATTCACTCCTAACATTTCCCATGTTTATATAGTCAATTTAATTTGCTTAACTCTTAACGTTAACATTCCCCATATTCGTTCTTAACATTCCTAACCTTTACATATACATGTATATAATCCAAAAAAAATATCTAAAATCAATGTAACAAATTGGATTGCTTTCATTCTTAAGGTTAACATTCCCCATATTCGTTCTTAACATTCCTAACCTTTACATATATATGTATATAATCCAAAAAACAATTTCTAAGATCAATGTATGTATGTATATAATCCAAAAAAACATTCATGAACATTAGAGTTCAATGGACATGTATATAATAAAAAAAACAGTCATGAACATGTAAGTTCAATGTACACGTGTATATAATAAAAAAACATTCATGACCATGTGTATAATCTTAAAATTAAGCTCTTCGATGTCTGAATCAAAGAAGCTCATCACTATCCTCCACTAGGGTCTTCCCTTGGACTCATAACAATCTGAAACATGTATAAAAAGAGATTATGAATATCATAAATTATTTAAACAATTTTAAATTAAAATCAAAACATTAAAACATTAAACTAGTATATAGAAGATCAATACAATTACTAACAAAATTACCTCAAATTCTCTATCATTCAATGGTGTCTTCTATTTGCCTCTAAAGGATGGAGGGGACCCAAGCTACAACATGTATAAAAATAGTTTATAAATCTTACAAACTATTTAAACTATTTTAAACTAAAATAAATAAAATAAAATATTAAACTTACAATTCCACCACTATCCTCCAATGGAGTCTTCCTTTTGCCTCCAAAGATTGAAGCTCGATCCAAGCTTCAACATATATACAAGCAATTTACAAATGTCAAAAATTATTTAAACTAATTAAACTTATATATCAGAGAACAATTTGGATAATATTACATACCTTGAAGAAGAAACATGTAAAAACATTACTACTTTTGCTTCCTCTAAATTTTATGTGTAGATCTGTAGATATGGGTCGAGGAGTAATAGGAGTCATAGATTTGGTCAATCATATCTATAACTCCTAATACTCCAAGACCCATTTCTACAAATAAAGATAAATGACCCTTCTTTATATCAATGACACTGCAACCATAGATGATAAGGAGAAATTATCTCTACCACTATAGCCACGTCGATGATCAATTGAATGTGAATTATACAATAAGCCTGAATCCAGAGGTGACCACGATAATCTTTGATTTTCATTTCGGACACCAACTCCCAAAAAATTTAATGACCACCTACGCTTCTGTCTCAAGGCTGCTCTCTTTCCATTGAATATGACATCTACAAATTTACAGAAATATCAATTTATACATGTTAATTAATCAACTTCAAAAACCTAGCTACTATAAAAACTAAGATTTCAATAAAGACCTAGATATCCATAATATTATCTAATAGTTCTTTAAATGATTATAGCTAATTTATTATTTAATTCCATATCAATTTCTACATGTTAATTTTAATCAACTTCAAAAACCTAGCTACTATAAAAACTAAGATATCGATAAGAACCTAGATATCCCTAATATCTAATAGTTCTTTAAATGATTATAGTTAATTTATTATCTATTTTCATTTGAGATGATATCTACAAGATTACACAAATCAACTCATATCATGTTCAAATTCTACATGTTAATTCCTCATCTTCAAAGACCTAGCCACTAAAAAAACTAAATTTTTAATAAAGACCTATATGTCCTTAATATTATCTAATATATCAACTCATAACATATTCAAACTCTGAATGTTAGTGCCTCAACTTCAAAGAACTAACTACTATAAAAACTAAGTTTCTATTACCTAGATGTCCCTCATATTATCTAACAGTTCTTAAAATGAAAATAGCTACACTATTGTTGGATGTATGAAAAATTAATGTAGCAATCTTTGTGATTTTATGTGTTTTAAATTTTTAAAACTACCTTTTTAATAAAGACCTAAATGTCCCTAATATTATCCAATAGTTCTTAAAATGAAAATAGCTACACTATTGTTGGATGTATAAAAAAATAATGTAGCAATCTCTATGTTTTTTATGTATTTTAGATTTTTAAAATTAATAAAACCAATATCATCAAATATGAAATTAAAACTACATTTCTTTATGCCAACTAAAAAATATTTTCATTATTCCATAAAATCATAATAAATATACCTTATACTAAGTAAATTGTTCAGAGTCACAGTTGATGAACTCTGCATTGACAAAGTTGATGAACTCTGCATGGATAGGGTTCATCAACTCTGTCCACATGGATAGGGTTAAGTTCATCACTTCATGCAAACAGAGTTAATCAACTCTATCCATGGACAGAGTATTCATTCATGAACTTTGTCCATGGATAGATTTAATACAAATATCTTCCTTATTATACCTATGAACTTAAATTAATATTATAAAAATTCACAATATCTTAATATAATAGTAAGTATAAATTGTAACTAATAAGCATTATACAAGTTATATGTTTCTTTTACGTTTTAGATTAAAAATACATAAGATAAAACAGATCAGTAATAAAAAAAATCTTATGTTTTATGTGTAATAAAAAAAAATTATGATTTATATTAAAACTACTAAAATACGCTTTGGTAAGTAAAGTTATCACGGAAAGAGTTGATGAAGTCTGAATGAACTATGTTTTGCTAAGTATAATCCATTGTCTTGTCTATTTGGACAGATTTGATTTACTCTATTCACATGTGGACAGAGTTGATGAACTCTGTCCAAATGGACAGAGTTGAAGAACTCTCTCCAAATAGACAGAGTTAAAGAACTCTCTCAAAATGGACAGAGTTGATGAACTCTGTCCAAATGGACAGAGTTCATCAACTCTGTCCATTTTGAGAGAGTTCTTTAACTCTGTCTATTTGGAGAGAGTTCTTCAACTCTGTCCATTTGGACAGAGTTCATGAACTGTCCATCTGAGTGTTGATCAACTCTGTCCAAATGGACAGAGTTCATCAACTCCTTCCATTTTATTTAAATTATTACCTATAATTTAAGTTAAAAATATTTCATTCTAATCAAAATAGATTATATTAAATTCTAAAAACATAGAATTTATAATTAAAATTAACAAAAACTTATCCAAATAGACTCCATTTGGACAGAGTTGATGAACTCTGTCCATTTGGACAGAGTTCATCTACTCTGTTAACATGGACAAATTTCATAGACATATAGATATTAATTAAAATTAAAATTATAAGATTTATACAATACCAAATAACATATGCAAACTTTAACTCTGCAATACTATGACGAAAAACGAATGCCATTGACTACAACAAGAGATAAATCACATATTAAAAATTTCAAATTATAGAAGCAATTTCATAAAAAATTACCTGACACGGGGGAGCACAGCAAGACCAAACCACGAACAGACCCTCCAAGAAAAGACCACAAACACCACCACAATGTGTCCTCCACGAACAGACCTCCATGCCAAACAGACCTCCACGGCGAACAATCCATCACGAAGCGACCTCCACAAACAAACCTCCACGCCGACAGGAAACTAGTATGTCCACGTCAAGAGGAACGGTAACAAGGACAGGGATGACGGACAACAACAGACAAATCGGACGACAAGATGAAGACAAATGACTGCAGGCGAAAACAATGAAAATGGGGTCGGAGCTTGCCTTTTATGCAAAATAATTATTTGGCCGAACAATTATGCGGCCGAACCATTATTCGGCCGAACAACTCTTTGGCCGCATAATTGTTCGGCCGAATAATTATTCGGCTGAACAAGTATTAAAATAACTGTAAAAAATGCCGGTCAGCTATGCGTTCTGTCAAATTAAACGGTTCACCGTTAACATTATTCAGCCGAATAAAGAATTAGTTATTCGACCGAATAAAGAATTAGTTATTCGACCGAATAAAGAATTAGTTATTCAGCAGAATAAATAAATTATTCGGCCAAATAAATATAGTAATTCGGTCGAATAACGTTCGCTATGTTGTTTGGACACCCAATTCTCACAGAAGTGTTACCCAACTTCGGGTTTTCACCTTGGGTCCTTAAAAGTGAAGGTTGAGGATTCACTACCCTCTATGGTGTATAGAAAAGATGGAAAGAATACAACAAGAGTGGTAGTTTCCAATGAAGCCCCATAAGTGGGCATGAAGACACTTTATGAATTACACATCCTCTACCCTTTAGATTTGAACCTGTGGCCTCCTAGGAGGAAACACATGTTGGATTAACAATTAAACGTGATCAAGCATCCATTTAGCAAGCTAGCATGTGAAATTGGTCACAACTATAGGCCACACCTGTAAATCTCTATCTCTATAGGCCAAATTACATCAAGAACTTGGTCAAAGTTGTAGGACACACATGTAAAGCTCTGTCTCTATCTAAGCCATCCATTGTTTGTAATACAGGTTTTGGATGTATTTTTTTTGAAGCGAAAAATACTTCATATAAGGTAATTGTTTTGAATCCTTAATCAACAATGATATTTTTGAAAGCAACTGCATACATACGTCATCTCTCCATAATTCACAAAAAGTGGTGACAGAACTAACCGTGTTTTCAAAGTCATATCTACAACAAAGTTTCCAAAGAACACATATTACAAAAACTCTCACACAATTCCAAATACGGAGAAGAGAGTTTTGAATAACTAATATAGAATCTCCAACAAAGCCTCCCTACAATGAATATGTTCCTAAAGAACATTTTCCAGTAGAGACTGCACTTGACCCCAACAACTGCTTGCAAAAGTACATTCTCACATAATATGCTTCATAGTTTATGCCTTTTGACAAGACAAGCAGAGACTATTAGATAGTCTACTCTTATCCATGTCCAATTTTGAGGTAGACCTTGATAAGTCACCAACCAAGCAAATACACAAAGCTTATAAGATATCATGTAAGACCATACACTATGCAACCTTTGAATCAAATGACTCCTTATGAGGAACAACCCATTTGGAATCCAATAAATCTCCTTATTAATATAAATCCATCATATCTTCCTCTTCTTTTTGGTAGCTTGGTGGATTGTATATGCCAGATTGTAGAGGTGGATTATAGAGGATGTATTTTTTTTAATTGTGCCCACAATGTTTTCCTAGGAAAACTATCTTTGAGTGTTTTGAGAGACAAATTTGAGTAACATTTTCCTTTTGATGTATCAACTCTATCCCATGGTGCATTTCAAATATTTCCTTACTCCAAGTGAATATTTTGTCTTCCTCTTATTCAACTATCATTATAATAGGGCCTTTATTTTTTTGTATACATGTGAGATCATGTAGCCAATAATACAATGAGGTTGGTCCAATTCAATATTAGGTCTTAGCTACTCATAATGAGTATCCTTTGAATTCATCATTGTTAATTGCCTTCGTCGTATCTTCTTTTATCACAATTATAATAATATTGATCTTGCTTGAACTTGCATTCTGGATTGTAATTGATGAGAAAGAAACACCTTTAGGCTATTCCTCATTATGCTCTTCAACATATGAGTTTATATTCTCTTCATTATCAACCAAGTTTAGCTTCTTATCTAAAGCAAAGTATTGTCACGAAGAATCTCTTCTAACAAGCATTCTTTCCCTCCTTATACCAGTAGTGAATCCCCAATTGACATGACTAACAAACTCTTTAAACATACAAACAATGTAGAATAATAAAGGTGGATGCGATTTAGAACAACCAAGAATAGTAACATATATGACAACAAACACAAAACATGAGAATAAAATAATTTATATATGCACTACATTAAGAAAGAAAACTTAGAAAAAAAAATAGTTTATGCTTTAAGGTTATTTTGGCAATGACTTACTTGAGTAATTGAAATTTTGCAATGCATAATGAAACTTTTATGTAATATAAATTAAATTTATAATATTTTTAATGTAAAATTTGGTTTTGAAATTTTGTAATACATAAATAAAGCTTTTATGTACTATAAATTAAATTTAATATTTTAATGTAAAATTTGATTGGTGAATAGTCATTAATATATATAACATACTTAAATTTAAAAATTTATATCTAATAAATTTGATTAATTGAGATTTATTTAAGATTAGCCATGTATAGGTTATTTAAATTGGCATTATACAAACTATCAGTATTGAAAAGGAAGAGATTTACCTGGGATTAGGTTATTCGAATGGGCACTATACAAACAATGAAACAAACTATCAATAATGAAAAGTAAGAGAATCATAACCTCACTTTTATTGCAACATATTGAAAACTCAAGTGTCTTTTGTTTGGAAACCAAATAAAAAAAATAATACTTATAAATTTTAAGTGTACAAAATAGTAAAAAGTAACCTGTGTAAAGAATAAAATTTATCTGTTTTTAAGAAATAAGATATGTTTATCTAATTATTTGTAAAAAATAATAACCATATAATAAAATACACAATTCCTCTGTTTTTAAAAATAATATTTTGAAATAAACCCTTTTATTATAATTTGAATATAAAATAAAACTTATATTATAGTAAATAATATTAAAAAATTATTAAAAATATATCTCAAATTTATATATATATATGAATATAAGATTTACATATTCAAAAATCTCATGGATATCAAAATAAGGGTTAAACAGGATGCAAACTTTCTAGTCAAAGAGTTATTCCCATTAGCTAACAAAAAAAAATATGAGATTGACATAGCCAACAAAAAAAATGGTCGAACAAACAGTTGAGAAGGTTTGGTTTGCTTGGCAGCCCACTATCAAAAGTAGCCAAAGAGACAGCTTACATGTTAGTGGATCGTGGTTTCTCAAACCAAAAATTTGCCCAACAAGTCACAAAGCACTTTACCAACAAATATATATATATATAATTAATAATATAAATATAAATCTCTAAAATTATATTATATAAATTTAAATTTCTCTAAAATTGTATAGAGTCTAACCCTTCAATCTTTTAAACAGATGAATCTATCAACTTACTATTTTACTCAAATTTAAAACAAGAAATACCAATTTATTAGGTGCAAAATAAAATTAACTCTGACCTACCATCTTCATCAACTTAAGAGTAAGCGGAAGAGTAAGAGTCACAGGCCGAACAAGCATAAAAAGCAGAAAGAAGAAACATGTAACTTAGTGGGCGTTTCTGTTAGCAATGGCATCCTCCTCATCTCCTTCATCACCATGCCCTGCTTGTAGAATCATGGGAAGGAGTTGCACTCCAGATTGTATTTTCTCTGACCAAACCGATAAAATTATTTTTCTTTTTGATATGCTCGAAGACCTGAACATTGGCGATGACATTATTAAGTTGCCTCTCGACCAGAGAGAAAGTGCATTGTTTGGAATGTTGACAACGGCTCACCTCTTGTTTCTGAACATTGATACGGTGTTGATGAAAATAAAGGACCACATGTCTGGTCTAGTAAATGAGTACTCTCGTCTAATAAATCAGATAGAGCAGATGCTGATGACAATTATAGCGGCCGAAGATAAGCTGAAGCAGTTACAGACCATAGTGATAGAACCGGCACCCCAAGCACTAGGAGTAATAGTTGACAGGATCAACAGGAATATCGCGCCTGCCTCCCAGCCGTCTCCTACAGGTCCAGGAGGAGGCAGCTCTGGCAATGTAGATGAGCAGAAGAAGAATGATTAAATGGTTTTTTTTTAATTGTTCAGATTTTAAGAACTTGTGGTTTTGTTGTGAGACTACCTTTGAATGTTCATTAATTGAATTGAGATTCCACGGTGCGCACAATGGGTGCGTTGATTTATAGGTTTTGTATAACCATTGGCCGTATTGGATGTGGAATATGACGGTTAGAAAATTTGTAACCGTTGGCTGTATTGAATGTGGAATATGACGGTTGGAAAATTTGTAACCGTTGGAAGTATTGAATATGGATTATGACCGTTGCAAGACTTTGTGAACAGCGTATTGGAATTTTTAGTTTGCTAGGGCAATTTTTGTTTTTGCTAGTTCTGTAAAAGCACTAATAAGGCCGAATGTTTTAGCTTTGTATTTTCTGTTTTAGTTTTGGTATTTTTTCTTGACATGAAAAAAATGGAGTAAGCTATTTATTGGACGATTTGCATCCTGCCTAAGCTTACTCAGTTACTTTGTTACCTTATTCAGTGAGTCTATGCTATCTTTTTTTGTCAGAACTTAATCTATCTTGATCTATGTATTTAATGTATGGTTTTTGAGAGTACATAAGTGGGCCAAATGGTTAAGAACATGTGTTATCTCCATGGAGATCACATATTCAAAACCCACGGAAGGTAAGGTTGCTCATTTAGCCTGCTGTGACAAGGCTTGAAGGATAGTAAGTGTAAAGAAAGCTCTACTGGAGTAAGCCCATTCTGAACTCTCATCCAAGTAAACATCAACAGGTTAGAATCTTCAACCAAAGGTATTGTTTGAGTGAGACTTAAATTATTTTAATAATCACTCCAAACTGTTCATGTGCTTGGTGTACATTCAAATACACTTCAAAGGATTTCAAAAACATAAATTGGTTGTAGCAATGTGTTTGTGATAGAGGTAGTTTAGATGTCTGGAAGTAAACTGTGTTACATTAGTTTGAGAAACCTGACACTCCATCCTTCATCATGTAAACTCAGAAAGATTTCTGGAAATGAATTGTATTTCCAGTAGGCACTCCAACCATCATCTCGAAAACCATGAAATTTTCATTATTCATAAGTGCTGTAACAATGTTCACCCGAATTTATATTTAGGTAACTATAGTCATAATCTCTGATGTTTTAGGGTTTGGGTTGAAAGGTGTTGAATTGTTAAACTAAATTTTCATGGTTACAATATTCATGTTTCCATGCATCAAACGTTTTGATTAATTGATTAGAAACACAGCATTTTATAACTAAATTGTGTTGTGAAATCATAGAGATATGTTTGGAAATATGTTTATTCTTTTTCTGTATAAAAAATTTCGATCCAATATATTAGAAATTCACCAGTGTCTCTTAAACCACGGGGTATTCACTTAGTGAAACCATGTCATAGTTCCTTCGTTCATTGGATATTAAAGAATATCCTTAATTTCATTAGATATTGATAATTACTTACAAAAATCATTTTGTTGAGCCCCTCTCAATACATATTTCCAATTAAAAAACCACTATTTTTACAATATATTCTTTATTTTTACTAGAAACACATTTCTATACCCCCCAATACCTATAAATCTCCCATGTCCTATTCCATGACGCCCAACACCTGCAATATATTGACCTTATTTTTCACAATTAAAACCCCCCTTTATGAATGAACGTGATATGATATTGCTCAACAAGGTGAATCCCCCGTGTCTCAAACTGATTAGAGGTGCTTTATAAGGGCGGGAAAAAATAATCAATATAATCATTAGTTTGTTGTGTAAGGCTCATTAATTTGCTTTGCATTGAACCAGGCATATTTTAATCTATTCAAATAAGTAATTAGAAAATTAACTTTCCCAAATTAAAAACTAATTTGGCTAATTTGTCTTTCCACTCTAAAAGGTGGACTTCAAATTTCAAATCATTGAAAAAGGGTTATGGAAAACAGTGTTGGTATTCAAAAAAATGTTATGGAAAACAGGGTTGGTATTCAAAATGGGTTATGGAAAATAGGGTTGTGGGAGACAATGTAATTGTTAAATAAAGTCACATAAATTATAAGTTAGTAGTTGTATTATTTTATTATTTGGTTGTTGTAAGTTTATAAAATTGTAAATTAGATTATAAAATAGAGAATTTTAATATTTATAAAATAAAAGAAATTATTTTATAAAAAAATAAATTTTAAAATATATTAATTTAATAATTACTTACATAAATTTTATTTTTAAAACAATGTTATTTATTTATATTATGTTATGTTATACCAGCATAGCTACAAGTAAAGTGGTAGATGAATGTCCATAAATACCATCAACCGTTTAGTTTTACACTTTTATTTATTTATATTATAATATGTTATATTAGCACATATACAAGTAAAGTGGTAGGTGAATGTCCATAGACACCATCAATCACTTAGTTTTATAAAGATAACTAGTTGTTAAACAAAGGCTAAAATATATAATTTTATATCCATTATTCAAACCAATCCTTAGACTTTATATAACCACATAACTAAAATAAATTGTCACCAGTTTCTTTAACCACCCTTTAACCAATAAAGCTTGAGTAAAACATATTAGTTAAAACTTTGCCTACTCAAAGTTAGTATTTAAAAAACACATTAATTATTAAAGAAAGAGGTATTTGACATAAATAAAACTCTGTTTCTTTATGGAATACCAACTAATTATTTAATGGCTTAATTTTCCTTTAATAAGAACAACTAACATTTGATAACTAAATTATAATTATAATTAATTTAACTATTGGAAAATAGTCCAAAAACCATTAAAAATAAAAATAAAAAAGGTAATGCTGAGATAATGTTATCCAAACCTAACCTACTGCTTTGATTAATAATTTTCCAAAACGATACAATTTAGCTTTACAATTTTCAAAAAATAAACCTTTTAACGTTTAAAACAACCAATTGATTCAGTGAAAACAAGTCAGACTTCTGTCACTAAATTTTTATAAAAAAACAATTCCCAAAATGACCCCTGACAGTGCAACAGTCAAGAATCACAAAGAAAATATGCAAGTTCAAACTATTTTTAAAACACTTGCTATCTAAAATAGATTTTTGAATCAAAATTAGTTCAAGAATCAGAAAAACAATATGCAAGTTCAAACATTGCTAAAAACATAGCAGATAATTTATGTTTTTGAAATCCTTTGAAGTGTATTTGCATGTATACCAATGTATACCAAGCACATGAACAGTTTCGAGTGATTATTAAAATAATTTAAGTCTGACTCAAACAATACCTTTGGTTGAAGATTTTAATGAATGCATGGCTATCTTTATATCGATTGCAGATTCCCTGCATCTAACGGGCAAGGATCAAAGTCAACGATTGACTCTGCTCTTTACCCGTTAAATGCAAGGAATCTGCAATCGAGATAAGCTCAGGCCAAATACATGACTGAACGCGATTACCTGCTGCTGAAACCTGAACTGGTGGATTGTTGTCGAGGTTTACTTGGATGAGAGTTCAAGACGCGCTTACTCCAATAGAGCTTTCCTTACACTTACTCCTTGGATGAGAGTGCAGTCAAGATGCAGGGAAGGCACCCTATATTCAAATTCAAACAAGTTCAAAAGCCACCCATTAACTGCATAGATCGTGATAGATTGGGTTCTGACAGGTAGGGCGAGGTGGACTCACGTATAAGGCTGAAGTTTTCCGATGAGAAGCGAACAGTCAGCTTGATGGGTCGAAGGGGGGGGGTCATTACCTCACGGAGTAAGGTCAGCTTGACGGGTCGGAGGGTCATTACCTCACGGAGTAAGGTAATAAGGTAATGGAGTAAGCTATCTGCTAGACAGCGCGAGTGAGGTCCAGTGCAAATCGTAGGGTAGATAGCTTACTCCAAAAAATACCTCACGAAGTAAGGTAATAAGGTAATGAAGTAAGCTATCTGCTAGACACTCACGAAGTAAGGTAATAAGGTAATGAAGTAAGCTATCTGCTAGACAGCGCTAGTATGGTCCAGTGCAAATTGTAAGGTAAATAGCTTACTCCAAAAAACATACTTGAAAACTTCTCAATCATATGTTTCACAAATGATGTAAAAGTTTTCCAATCATATGTTTCACAAATAATATATAAAAAAAAGTTTAAACATGTAAAAAGGAGTTTAAACATGTAGAGTCGACTTATTATGTGTTATACAAATAATGTTTATGTAAATAAAAATGTATTCAACCTCTTTAATTATTACAATTATCACTTTTCAAAAGCTTAAATATTTTTACCAGATTTGTGCCAAAAAAATGTTATGGGAAATAGTAGAAATGTTCCACATTTCACCTAAGTTTAATGTAACATTTCATAAATCATTGTAATTTGACTTAAAGCCATTATAATATTATTGTTATGTGCCTAGACTTTTAGACACATTGGAGTATTTCATATTATAAACTTAGTATCCAACGTAACATTAATGCAATTTTGTAAGTTGGGTATGGTTATCAATCATGATTATCACTTATATTATGCCTAATCAACATGTCTTAACCAAATTCAAGCCATGCACCTTACAAGCAAACAATGTTGCACCATTGTCTTCCCTAAGCTAGCTACATGTGACCATTCTATCTAGGTCAATGTCAAGTGGGTGATTCACTATATGTGGTGTTACACTATCACCATCCAAACATACAATGTTTCACCATTACTTCCCTTGAGCTAGCTACACTTGAATAATTGAGTGTCCAACATGTGAATGTGCACTCATTCATCTAAGCCAGCACTTGATAGTCCTTGAAGATTATCTCTACTTCAAATAATGTTCACATGATTTTAGTATACTCATCCACATTATTTCCCTAACATGAATAACACACAATCCATCATATTGGAAAAATCCATGGTTCTTTATGGAAGCTACTATAAAGCACTTAATTGGTTGTTTGTTCTAACTTAGGTAGACATCCTTAATCCTCCTAACTTATGAGCTAGTACATCATCCTAATCATCTTGGGGCTAACATCCACAAGTTGGTTAATAATATTACTAAATATATAGACTCATTTTGTAGTTCCTAATCCAAATTTTCTTAATACACCATTCATCATGCCACTATTACTTAATACCTAAAATAAGGTCCTTACAATTATGTTCATATTCATTTTTATGAAGATTGAAACTCTTGTCTTTGGCTAACATTTATAATAATATGATCTATATCTAACTATAAACAATTACTTTGCACTTGTACCCAGTGCACCTTCAAGTGTACCCCAAGGAAAGAGGGCCAAATTTTTCAACCAAAAGGGTTGTTATTGAGCAATGGCATTCATGATTGGGCCATTTGGTCCTCCTTCAATGGTACTATGGCTTAATGGCACTGTCAAACGCCCATTAAGGAGGTTTTTAACCTCAGGGTTGGTGTTTGGGCCCCCTAACGGTTGACCACTGGTTCTCATGGCTCCATTCCCTTCGTGCACACTCTAGTGGCCTCTGTTTTAGCTATGAGACACTTGTCTTAAGTAACGACGACTTCATACACCCTCCTGGACCTTCAGTCAGTGGGTCATTGCTCTCCCTGGCCTTCTTTACTCAGAGGAAGGAATCCTCCATACCAGGTCATTTCCATGGTTTGAGGAGGGCGTTGAGGGATTTTACAAGATTCTATGGGTTAGATGGAGCATAAAGCCATCCCTCCATCCCACTTCGGCCTTTCATTCGAAGTGGTTTACTCATTTGAGCATGTTTTGGCACCTGGGGATGCAAATACCCCCAAGTAGCCTACCACAATCTATATTTTATTATTAATTTCTTTTAATTTTAAGTTGGCATTTAATAATTATGAATTTTACTTGTTTTAAGGCATGTGGTCCTCGATAAGTGAGTGTGAGATCATATAAATAGATCTCCTCACTTTCATTTTAAAACAGAACTGACAGGGATAATACACTATGCATCTGTTCTACCCTACCTAAGGTTTTATATGGAGTGATGTGCCTCTCTAAAGGAAGGAAGTTTTTGGGTTATGCAAGTTGTTCTTGGTTTTTCTTTGGTAAAATTATTTGCAAGGGAATGTTCTGATTTGTTGGAGAAACACGAGCACATTGAGGTCTGGCTTCTTATCTCTCTGTTTGATTGCTAGATTTTAGTGTATGTTCTTAACTAAGTGGTTTCCCTAGTGTTGCATTTCCTCCTAGGACAGACCAATTCCATCCTTCTTATCACCTTAGCAAGTAGAGAGACATATTCTTGTTAGAGTCCTCTTGGTTTTTCCTTAGTTCTTCTAGGATATAGTTGTTGACCTAAGATTCCCTCCTCTCTAGGTAGGTCATCCTCTCTAGATTCCCTATGATAGGTAGGGCTTATGCTAGGGTTTTCCTAGGTTTTCATAATTCTTCCTACAAAATATAATTTATCGTTAGTTCTTAGGTTAGATTTAGTTTTAGATTAGTTTTTGGAAAGTTATTTCAGGTTAGTTTTTTAGCTTGCTTAGCTCTAGGGTTAAAGTGATCTCTTCGAATTTTATTAGGGTTAGTTTGGTTAGATTAGCTTTAGGTTAGGGTTAGATAGCTTTCCCCTCCCACCAGTTTTTCTCGCTGACCACCTAGCTGCCTTGATCCTCCTTCTCCCCCAAGCTCACCACAATTTCTCTACGAACTACCTCACCCAAACGCCCACCTCCTCGTTGGCAGTCCTTCTCCTCACAACGTTCGCAGCCCGAGGGACTCTCCTCGATACTTTTGTTATTTCTCTTACCGCCTGCATTACCAGATCCGTGCAGCTCACGGTCTCACCTAGCATCTACGCGGCCCCTTCCTTGTTATATTGTGGATATTTATTAATGTTTTATCAACAATATTTTAATATATGTGTTATCTTATATTAAGTTTAATTTATTTACTTTATTTACATCCATAAATTTGCGCCTTAGAATATATTTGGTTATTGCTAATTGCTTAGTTTTTTATATTTTATGTTATTCACATTTTTATTATATAATATTTGAACTATGATTGTTATATTTGATTCAAATAGCTTTTACCTTATTATCATAAGTTAGCATATTTTATTAATAGTTGTATATAATGTTTCTCTATTACTCATTGGCTACTTTATTTGCTTTTAATATTTATATCATCTCTAGACTCTATTAGGCACTGGTCTATAGCAACATGTACTCAAAAGATATATCTTTGTGTGCAATTAAAGGCGAGTGACTAAGGTGGCAGTGGTCACTTGTTGTGCATATGCTTACTGGAGGCAATAACCTGCCATTTCAATCAGTAACAATACACCATAACTAATCTTAAATAATAATTATTACAAAATCATTTTAAATATAAAGTAAGTTTAAAGAAATTGTAAATTGTATTATATAAAGGCATGAAAATTTACACTTCAAAAATATTGAATCTTTTTATAATTTTCATTGAAATCTTTCTTAAAAACAAATAAGATTTCCAAGTTTTATTCAAATATTTCCTAAAATAAGATTCACAAAAAAAATTATCAATTTTATATTACAATAAAAATAACAAATAAAAATTACATCTCATTTTGAAACTAGAAGGTAAAGCCCTTCACCTTCTCCTTAATAACCAAATCCAAATGCCTACTCATCTCATTTCATTTTTAGCAATTCCTTTCTTATTTGTATAAGATAACAAAAATACATAGTTTTCATTTCTTAATAATAATAATATTTTAATTTAAAATCATTACAAAAATCAAAATTAAACCATTTTTATCATACACAAAAAATTATAATAATAAAAATTTAATTTAGTCAAAAACATGATAAAATATTAAATTAAGATCAAAACATTGTAAAATATCGAACTGAAGTATGATTTCCCTTTTCTTTATAGAAACATTGTATTTTTCTCATACCACTTTGAATACTTAGCTTATAAAAAAATTTATATATATATATATATATATATATTTTGGTTTAGTTAGTAAAGTAAATATAGTTTTAAATTATAGATATTTATATTATATTATGATTTGTTTGCAGAGTTGGTTGTTTGGTTTTTATGTATTTGATTTTGAAAATAAAAAATATATATATATTATATATGAAAAATGTATGTTATCACAAAATATTAAGTAAAAATGATAAATAATAAGAATGTTTATGAGATGACGGTTATTTTCTCCACCTATATTTTATTTTTAAGTTTTCTATTATATTAAGTGATATATTGAATTTATACTAAATATATCATTGTATTGACTAAACTAAAATATGGAAATATAAACTATGTGGGAAAAACACTTGTTTAATGTAACTCGTATAAAATCTATATTCAATTTTTTTATTTTTTTTCAGATGGAAAGATCCACGGGAAACCCAGCAATACTTCCCCACATTCATGGATGGTAGAGGTGGTAAACCGCCGGCTATCCTAGCAGAAGGCCTAACCCCAGAGGACTCAAGGCTCGAACCAGTGACCTCCCCCGGAACCGAGAGAGTGTGCACAAAATCTACATTCAATTTATAGATAAAGATTTTACAATTTGATTTTTTTTGAATTAGTGAAAATAACTTCTTCAAACATTTTGTTGTTGGATAAAATAAACAATATACAAGTAGATATTAATTCAAAAATACAAAAATTACAATTTGGATAATTTTTATGTTATTGATTGCATTTAAAAATTTGGTAATTAGAAAATAAAAATTAAAACATAAAATAAATTAATTAAGTTATTATTATAATTAATTTTAATCAAGGTCAAATATTAAAAAAAAATCTATCTAATGAAAAACAATATTTTATTAAAAGTGTAAGGAATATAATAGAGGTGGTAAGGACTTAATAGAAGAAAAAGAAAATCAACATTTTCCCAAAAAAAAAATAGGAAACCAAAGTTATATAAAAAGTTGGTCGATGTAAATAAATTATTCAATGATGAAATACAATAAACATTAAAAGTATAAGGAATATAATAGAGGTGATAAGGACTTAATAGAAGAAAACGAAAATCAACATCCTAAAAACAAGAGGAAAACCAAAGTTATATATAAAAAGTTAATCAATGTAAATAAATTATTCAATGATGAAATACAATAAACATTAAAGTAAATAAATTATTATCAATTATTATAAAATGGATTATAATAAACATTAAAGTAAATCAATTATTATTAATTATTATGGGATGGAATGTAATATATATTAAACCTTTGGTAATATGAGTTTCTCATATTTATTGAAGATTTTAAAGGATCCACTCATTTGTAAGTATGATAAAATGAAATGAATAACCTAAATGTTATGTATTAATTTGTTTATATTAAATAGTATAATTTATATATAATTTGATCTTTCTATATGCTTGATAGATTTATGTTTGGATGGATCTATGTTGGTTTTAATCTTTTTAGCATTTATATAGAACTTAAAATTGAATCTATATATGTTACTATATGTATTAACATATCAAGTGAATAAAGAACCCAAAATTGTTTATGTAACCTCAAAAAATTGTACATAGTTATGTAATGTCCCCATTCAAATAATTGCATTCCGGGACAATTCCATCAATCCTACTAGTTCCCTAGGTTGGATGGAAACATATAGAATCTCAATAAGGGAGCTAATAAATGATGTTCAGACACAAAAATGGAATAAATATTTAACAATGGATCTAATTAAATAAATACAAGAGAAAATTGAAGTGGCAATGGAGCATGGAGACACATGGAGATTATGGGGCCCACACAAGCTAGAATTTATGTCCCACGTGGCTTCCTCCTCTTGCAATTTCAAATCCATGGGAAGCCTAATGTTTTTGGATGAGTTAGAAGGCTAATAAACTTGGCCATATGCATCATAGGTCAAATTGGGAAGGAAATGTAACTTACATGGGAGAGGAAGAGTCAAATGGGAGCTTCTTGGACACTCGGGTTAGATTCCCTAACATCTATGACACCAATGATGACGATGTTATGACATTTATGACATATTACAGACCTGAAGGCTGACATCTGGCCATTATGACATGTTAGGCCTAAATATAGCATCCAAGAGGGCGCTCATGTGAGTTGGGGAAGCTCAATGGGTTCCTACTCGAATTGGGGGAAGATGGAAGGCTATGGAAGAGAGGACACATGGCAAATTTTGAGCACGCACCCTAATTCGAATTGGCTTAAGTTTTTGGATGGAATGGTAAACTTGTAATGCTAAGGATGTTTATAAAATACATGGATCAACCAAGAGAATGGATTTAGATCATTTGTGAAGAGAGAGAGCTAGTGGGTGACTAGTTTCTTGCCTTAGCCAATTTCAAGGGTGAAATATTCCTGTCCAAGTTGGTGTTTAGAGAGGCCATTCAGGTCTTTCATGGAGATTTAATGGAGTTTTTATTTGCAGGTGTAAGATACAGGGAAGCTCGTGGTTTCTTCTAGTGAATCACATTCTCTCAACCATTTCCAGTCTTTGTTGCATATTCTTGCTCACAAAGGGATTGCGCTTTGGGTGAGCTATTATACTCTTTGAGAGAGATTCTCATAGTTAATTTATGATTATAATAAGCTTAATATACTCTTTTCTTCATATTCATAAATTCTCGGGTCTAAATACCAAATGGTTGTATGTAAAAGTGATTATTAATGAGCAAACAATGACCATTTCCCCACTATCTTGATGTATGCCATTGTAACGCTGATTATTTATAATGAAAGAATGTTTCTCTAATATATTTATGATGAATGGACTTCCATTGATGAGTATTACAAGTTTCATATCCATCACTTAAGCATTTGAAGTACTTTTACTCAATTTATTTGCATTCGAAGAAGATTTGGTGCCTTTTTCCCCAAGGGTCGAACTAGTGATTTTGTAGCTGTTTGGGAGACAGTTATAACAGACTTTATAAACTGAATAATGATGTACATGAGACCTTAATAATGTCCCTTAAACATCCTCTTCCTTTTTTCATAAATTCAAGTGGGTTTGGGACCATTTGGGAATCCATTTTCAGCATTTACCGTAGGGGAATTGGAACCCCAATTTGCTAGTGAAAACTCCTACCTTGGCCAGAATATTAAACAAGTTTGTAGAAGTCTTTGGGGGGTCATAAATCATCCCTGAACATCATATTCAAGTATTAATATCATTCATATACCTTCTCATAATATTTGGAAGCATTTGGTTCAATTTGAAGACCTAGGCATCAAAACTAGTCAAAGGTTGAAATACGGGTTTAAAAAAAAAAAAGGGAAAAATTGGTCATTTTAATAAAATACTTAAGAAGGGACATTACAAGTGGTATCAGAGCATGGTATTGGAACCTGATGGTCTTAACACGAAGTCAAAGAAATAAGCCACCACCCTTTGAACCCGAAGTTGAAGGTGTTTTTGTTGAAGAAGAAGAAAAGGTACATTCTGTAGAAACTATGACTAACGAGGGGAAGGGACTCCCTGGTTATAAGGAGGAATATCTTAAACTCATAAAACCTCTCTTTGATTACATAACCAAGAACATGACCCAGTAGCTTATGAAAGGATTTGAATTGTTGGCTAGCCAATTTGGAAGCAAAGGAGTAGTAGTTCACAATCAAAAGAAAAGAAGACAATGGGTGGGCATATTTTCTCAAGCACAGGACCCCATACTAGACCCCATGAATTGCAAAGCACACCAAGGCCTACTGCACCGAAATTTATTATAATCAAAGAAGAGCCTAACATTCAACTTGAACTTGAGACAGTGGCGAAAGAATGGGATAAATTGAATGAAGATTGTAAGAAAAGTCTACCATTTGATCAGTACTTTATGGCTGCAAACAAACTCAAAAAGAAGGAATATAATAGGTCTCTATACCAAAACAAATAATTAAATTGTGCCATGGGTAAAGTTCCACTCCCTACTTTTGATGGTTCCTCTCAAAGTTATGCTAACACTTGGGTGCAAAAATTAGATGTGTATTTTCAGTTGAATCTGGTGGTGGAAGGAGATGCCTTAAAAATGGCCATTTTGCACTTGGAAGGAGATGCCAATGAATGGTGTTTCCATGGACTTAAAACTTTGGGTCATGATTAGTTTAAAACATATGGATAATTTATTGACATGGTACTAGAGATATTTAAGCAAAAAGATCCAGAATTGTCTTTCAAAGAACTAGCCCAATTGAAGCAAGTCGGGACCCCTACTGATTATATGATGGACTTTAAAAAATTATCAGTCGAGATGGCTAATGTGTCTATGGGAAGGTTAGTATTGTTGCTCACTGAATGTTTGGATGAACCCTTAAAATGTTTGGTCAAAGCCCACAAGCCCACTACATTAAAAGATGCAATGAGCTTGACTAGAGATCTCCAAAATGTGCTTCCTAGAACAATATTTCCTCCCAAGCCTAACTTTGGATTTGAAAAGAAACCTTGGCAAAGAAATGCACCTGATAAGAAGCCTTGGAAAATAGATTCACTTGAAAAGAATAAGAAAGAAGGACTAAACAGGGAAGAAGTTCGAAGAAAAAAATTATGCTTCACATGCTTTCGATGATGGACACTGGGGCATAAATGTACTAAGGGAAAAGCTCAATACATAGAAATATTTTATGATAATGATGAATATGAATGGGGTATGGATGAAGAAGGACACAATTCATATCAAGAGGAGGCATATGAGGCAGCAGTTGAATAAGAAATACAAGAAGAAAATCAGCCTTCACTGGAAAAAGCAAGAATGGCAATACTTTCATCAGTGCCTCGCTATCACACTATTCGATGCAAGGGTGTGGTACTAGGACAAAGAGCTTCAGTTTTCGTAGATGGAGGAGCCACACATAACTTCATTGATGCAGATATGGTGTAGAAAATTAAGATACCTATTGAACCATTCGATGGATTCATAGTTGTCATTCCCGGTCACAACACAATGCAGTGCAAAACATGGGTTCCAAAGCTGCAAGTCACCGTAGGTAACTATAATTTTGTTGATAGTTTTTATGTGGTTGATGTTGTTGATACTAATGTGGTTTTATTAGTGCAAAGGTTGTATTCTATATGGGATCATATAGTAAATTATCAAATTCCTGAGATGAAATTTCAAGATTCGAAAGGTGTACTAAGGGTTGTGAGAGGGCAGGACACTTACCCAAATCAAGTAGTGACTTGCAGTGGTATGAGATCTATATTGAGGCATGGGGACATAGAATGGGATGTTGAATGTCATATCACATATCCCAAGCCAAACATAAAGGTTGTTGAACACCCAAAGGAGATAGAGAAACTATTGCAAAAGTATGAAAACGTTTTTAGAGATCTTCCACATGGTAGACCACCTGATAGGGGGGTTGAGCACAACATTGTTTTGGAGGAGGGTACTTCACCCATTCAAATACCACCTTATAGACATCCCAAGAAATTCAGAGACGATATTGAGAATGCCATCCAAGAACTCTTAGAGTTGTAACTCATTAGACCAGACTCTAGCCTTTATGCTTCTTTAGTAGTGTTGGTAAAGAAAAAAGATGGAACCTTGAGGATGTGTATAGATTTTAGATATTGAACAAGAAGACCGTCAAGAATAGGTATCGTATTCCTAGGATTAATGAGCTATTTGGAGCCAAATATTTCTCCAAAATTAACCTTAGATCAGGTTATCACCAAATTCGAATGAAGGAAGATGATGTGCAAATGACTGTTTTTTGATATCATCATGGTCACTTTGAGTTTCTTGTTATGCCATTTGGATTAACTAATGCTCCAACCACATTTCAAGCCTGCATGAATAGAATATTTTGCAAGAAGCTTAGAAGGTTTGTTTTGGTCTTCTTTGATGATATTCTCATTTACAGTAAAACTTGGGACGAGCACTTGCAACATCTAGAGATTGTGTTGAAAACTTTGCAAGAACAAACCTTGTTTGCTAAGATGTCTAAATGTGAATTTGGGATGAAGGAACTTTTGTATCTTGGGCACATTATTGGGCAAGAAGGAGTGAAAGTACACATCGAAAAAATCAGGGATATCTTAGAATGGCCATCACCAAAAAACATCATCGAATTAAAAGGCTTCATTGGAATATGCACCTATTATAGAAAGTTTGTGAAAGGGTTCTCCAAGTTGACTTCTCCACTCATTGATTTGACTAAAAAGGATGCTTTCAATTGGGATGAAGAGGTTGAAAAGGCCTTCCAAAAAATGAAAGAGGTAATAATTAGTTGTCCCATACTTGCATTACCTGATTTTTCTAAGCCTTTTGTTGTTGAATGTGATGCTTCAGGTGGAGGAATAGGGGTTGTCCTAAAGAAAGGCTAACACCTTATAGCCTTTGATAGCAGAAAGTTGCAACTTCATGAAAAAATTTACTCCATATATGACAAAGAAATGTTGGCCATCATGCATGCATTGTCCAAGTATCAACAATACTTGGTAGGAAACAAGTTTGTGGTGAACACTGACCACAATAGTCTAAGGCACTTCCTCACCCAAAAGGATGTAAATGAAAGACAACAAAAGTGGGTAAGGAAGATTCAAGCTTATGATTTTGATATTGAATATGTGAAAGGAAATAATAACATTGTAGAATATGCATTATCTCGGAGACCTTATTTTTCTCTCATGGACATTGCCAAGGATTGGAAAAACATGCTACTAGCTGAATATGCCACAGATAAATTTGCTTGTGAGGTATTAGATGGGATCAAGGGGGGTGATAACTATAGGATTGTGAATGGGCTGATATATTATAAAATAATAATTTATTTGGTTCAAGATTCAAAGCTCAAGTACAAAATTTTGCAAGAAGGACATGATTCCCCACTAGCTGGCCATTCGGGGATCTTCAAAACTTATAGGAAATTAAGGAAAAGATTATTTTGGAAGGGGATGAAGAAATATGTTCAAAAATATGTGAATGAATGAAAGGTATGTCAGAAAAACAAATCAGAACTTACATGCCCAGCCGATTCATTGCAACCATTTCCCATTTCGGAGCAAAAATGGGATAGTATCTCAATGGATTTCATCACCGGTTTGCCCAAATCTTTGGGTAAGGATTGCATATAGGTGGCAGTGGATATATTGAAAAAAAAATCTCATTTATTTTATTTTACATCATCTTTTAGAGCTACACAAGTGGCTGATATTTGTTTCAAATAAATCTTCAAATTGAATGGGCTCCCGAAGAGTATTGTAAGTGATAGAGATAGTAGATTCATGGGTGATTTTTGGAAAGAAAATTTTAGATTGGTGGGCACTCAATTGAATCCAAGTACACGCTATCATCCACAAATTGATGGACAAATAGAGAGGGTGAATCAATGGTTGGAATGGTACCTAAGAAATTATGTGGGAGAGTAGCAAAAAGCATGGAAAAAATGGCTACACTTGGGTAAGTTTTGCTACAACACCACTTTTCATATGTCAATAGGGATGTATTCTTTAAAAGCATTATATGGTTATGATGCACTTACCTTTTTTGATATGATCTTTGGTGATAGTAGATCTCCAAAATCTAAATATTGGGTGGAAGAGAGCCAATAAATTTTAAAGCTTTTGAAAGACAATTTGCAGGTTGCCCAAAATCAGCAAAAACAATATGCAGATAGACATAGAGAAGAAAGGACCTTTTCGGTTAATGATTTAGTATATTTGAGGTTGCATCCATGTAAAAAGACATCTCTCAAAAATAATGGAGCATAAAAGCTAAAACCAAGATATTATGGCCCATACAAGGTAGTTTGGAAGATTGGGGAGGTAGCATATGAATTGGAACTCCCGGAAGGGAGTAAAATCCATAATGTATTTCATGTTTCTTGTCTCAAGAAACCTCTTGGTCATCAAATTGTCACTTCAGAAATACTTCCTCCTTTGGATGATGAAGTTCAGCTCACACTTGTTCCAGAAAAGATTTTGAAGACAAGGGAAAGGAGATTGAGAAGCAGAACAATCAAAGAATACTTAGTACAATGGAAGGATCTACCAAGTGAAGATGACACATGGGAAGAGGAGAATATTTTGCAGCATCCAAATCTGAAATTGCTTGAGGAAAAGCAATCTTGGGTGGGGACGACTGTAATGTCCCCATTCAAATAATTGCATAGCAGGACAATTCCATCAATCCTACTAGTTCCCTAGGTTGGATGGATACAATTGGAATTTTAATAAGGGATCTAATAAATGGTGTTCAGACGTTAGAATGGAATAAATATTTAATAATGTATCTAATTAAATAAATAGAAGAGAAAACTGAAGTGCCAATGGAGCATGGAGACACATGGAGATTATGGGTCCCACACAAACTAGAATTTGTGTGACATGTGGCATCCTCCTCTTGCAATTTCGAATCCATGGGAATCCTAATGTCCTTGGATGAGTTAGAAGGCTAATACACTTGACCATATGCATCATAGATAGAATTGGGAAGGAAATGTAACTTACATGGGAGAGGAAGAGTCAAATGGGAGCTTCTTGGACACTTGGGATAGATTCCCTAACATCTATGAAATCTATGACACCAATGATAAAAATGATATGACATTTATGACATATTGCAGACCTGAAGGCAGACATCTGACCATAATGACATGTCAAGCCTAAATATAGCATCCAAGAGGGTGCTCATGTGAGTTGGGGAAGATCAATGCGTTCCTACTCAAATTGGGGGAAGATGGAAGGCTAGGGAAGGGAGGACACATGGAAAATCTTGAGCACACACTCTAATTCGAATTGGCTTGAGTTTGTTGATGGATTGGTAAACTTAGAAGGCTAAGGATGTTTATAAAATACAGGGATCAACCAAGAGAAGGGATTTTGATCATTTGAGAAATTTGCATTTGTGAAGAGAGAGAGCTAGTGGATGACTAGTTTCTTGCCTTAGCCAATTTCAAGGGTGAAAGATTCCCATCCAAGTTGGTGTTTGGAGAGGCCATTCAAGTTTTTCATGGATATTTAATGGAGTTTGTATTTGCAAGTGTAAGCTACATGGAATCTCGTGGTTTGTTCTAGTGCAACACGTTCTCTCAACCATTTTCCATCTTTGTTGCATATTCTTGCTCATGGAGGGATTGCGCTTTGGGTGAGATATTTTACTCTTTGATAGAGGTTATAATGGTTCATTTCTGATTGTAATAATCTTAATATACTATTTTCTTCATCTTCATAAATTCTCAGGTCAGAATACCAAATGGTTGTATGTAAAAGTGATTATTAATGAGCAAATAATGACCATTTCCCCACTATCTTGATGTATGCCATTGTAATGCTGATGATTTCGAATGAAAGAATGTTTATTTGATATATTTATGATGAATGTAATTCAATTGATGATTATTACAAGTTTCATATCCATCACTTAAGCATTTGAAGTCATTTTACTCAGTTTATTTGCATTTGGAGAAGATTTGGTGCCTTTAAGGGTCGAACTAGTGATTTTGTAGTTGTTTGGGAGAGGGTTATAACAGAATTTATAAACTGAAAAATGATGCAAATGAGACCTTAATAATTTCCCTTAAACATCCTATTCCTCTATTCATAAATTTGATTTGTTTTGGGAGCATTTGGGAAGTCATTTTCAGCATTTACCTTGGGGGAATTGGAACCCCAATTTTCTAGTGAAAACTCCTACCTTAGCCAGAATATTAAACAAGTTTTCAGAAGTATTTGGAGGGTCATAAATCATCCCCTAACATCATATTCAAGTATCAATATTATTCATATACCTTCTCAGAATATTTGGGAGCATTTGGTTCAATTTGGAGACCTAGACATCAAAACTAGTCAAGGGTCGAAATAGGGAGAAAACTGAAAAATTGGTCATTTTACTTGAGCCTTCTTTTATAGGCATATTAAAAATGGGGGCAATTGTCTTGACCATGTCATCCCTTATTTTAATAACTAAACATATAACTATCTTTTAAATGCATTATTATGTTGTATACCTATTATCCATCAATGTCTCTATTAAAAGGCATATAATGAATAAAAGCATCTAATATCTTATATGACTCCATAAAAAATTGGAGAGTACTTCAATAACATAACTCATATATTAGAGAAAATATGACGCATTCAATGAATTGATGTAGCAAGGAAATAACTTTTGCATTCCATCTATATTGGCTTTCGGAAGAGGAATCACAATAAAGAAAGAATTTGACCAATAACATGAATAAAAGTGATAGAAAGGAAAAATCAAACAATTAATGGAGTGAGAATTTATGTTAACCATGGCATCCTCCTCCTCTCCTCCACCTACATGTCAATCTTGTAAATTCATGGGTAGAAGGTGCACCTTAGATTGTGTCATTGCTCCATATTTTTCGTTGGAGTATTTCCTATTTGTTAACATATTTTTCTCAATTATTTGTTTTTAAATTTTGAAGTTAATGTTTAGATTGTTTTTCTACAAGGGCTTTCTAGGCCAAAAACTTCATTCATAATTTTTAAGAAATAACCAAAGTGCATATACTTTTGAAGTTAATGTCCAAATTGTTTTTCAACAAGTGCCTTCTAGGCCAAAAACTTCGTCCATAATTTTTAAGAAATAACCAAAGTGCATATAGAGTGGTTATAATTGAAAGTTAAAAAGTGCTTAAACCTAGAGAAAGAAGAAGGAAGCACTATGAAAAAACTACAAGTAGGTCGAGGTATGCTAAGAGCCACATCTGTCAAAACTAGATCTCGGTGGCGTTTGTTGAGACACTAGGATAAACACCATCTCTACAAGAAACAAGAGAAGGCCAATCACCATGTTTTGATTACAGATTTGTTGTAATGAGTGATGTTTTAGATGATCAAATCACACATGCCAAATTTTGTTCAAGTCATCACTATAAGCAATAAAAACTAATGGAAATAATGATGATCTAGAGTTGTCAAAACTGTACAACTTGGTGGTATCATCAACGATTGTAGTTGCTAGGACATGCTTATGACATTTTAATTGCTTGATTACAAATTGATGAGGTGAAAATGCTACAGTATTATATTCTTTTGTATCATCTTTTACGCCTTAAAGGATTCTTTTGCAAAAGGACAATAGGAATATGTGTCCAATAGGAATCAATATTGGTGTTTATATCCCTCATAGTTACCATCAGCAAGAGACCAAGGATGTTGATTCTTGTGAGGGATCAAAACATCGAGACTGAATCTTATTGAACACAAATTCTTATTGTCCCCTTTTTAAAGTATTACATATTCATCTAAATGAGAAATTTGATAGATTGATCAAACATTGCATGAAAGACTTGGAACACGTAATACATCATTGAAATAACCACCATCTAGTTGAACTATTCTAGGCCAGCTACAACATCAAGAGATATATCATCACCCACAAATATTTTTTTTGTTTTAAATTCATTGAGAGTAGAAAACATGGTTTATTTTAGATATATTATAATATTCTCCATAATCAATGAACTACTGATTAGAGGAAGTAGTAGATGATGCATTGAAAGAAGAGGTAGAAGAATAATAAAGATTTATGTTATGCTTATTCATTGTTGCTTCTAAGACTTACATTTTTTTGAAGCACTTAGACTCCACATGACCATCTCACCCACAAAAATTGCAATGTCTCTTAGTCTTCTTAACTTTTGATTTAGTTCCTTTATCACCAATGGTAGTAGGAACTTGTTCATTTAGCCCTTGTTTTGTTTATTGTGGAGAGGCTGTTGTTTCTTTGAATGCTTGGATTTATCTTTTTCTTAAGCCACTAAGGATTTGATAAATGTACACCATTGCTAATCACTCCAAGATGCCAATACTTGTTTTTTCATTTAATCAAAGAATTACAAAATTCTTTAAGTTTGGATGGTTTATAAGTATCCCTTAGATATTCTATAGTGGAGTGAAAGGTAGATACAAAAATAAAATGTAGAAAACTAAGCTTAGCAAGAATAACATAAATGCATTAAGCTTAGACAAATTCATCTTAGGTCTCTTTCATTCTTCAAGTATGATTTAAGTGTTTAAATTTAGATAGATAGTCTTCAATGCAAGAGAAATCACTAGGATTTAAAGCAATCAACTAATTTTCAAGCTATTGAGCTTGAAGCTCATTTTGTTTATCAAATACGGTTTTCAACTTCGGTGGCAATTCCTTGAAGATGAAACAATAAATCATTAGATATGGACATTCTGATTAATTCACATGCTTCAACATTTTTAGCACCTCATTTGTCTTTCTTTGAGACATCATTGGGGAAAGTTTCTTTTCCTAAGCCAATATGGTATAGTCATTTACTTCGTAGTAAATCCTCTATATCTGATGACTTCAAAAATAGAAATTGATTGTCTAGATGCAAAGTGCTTAAAGAAATATGTAGTTTAAAAAAATGTCATGGAAAATGGACTTTAATGTCAAAGGTATCCCCTTTTGAAGAAAATCATAAAAACTAAACCAAGGTACAATGTGGAACGTAGAGTTTGATCCATGTGGTGATGGGTGCACAATGAGGTTACTAAGTGAAAAAATCATTTCTCTTCAAACTCCACTAGCTTTATCTATAAGCATACTTTTGCAAATAAGTTACTTTTACAAAAATATGTTACTTATATTTATAAACAAGCGAGAAGCATTTTACAATAAAATTATTTTATACATTAAAGTTGCATGAACATTTTGAAAAAATGACTTAATAAAAAGAAAGACTTGAACTCAATACTCAATGACTCATACTTAATAAGTAGCTTTCAACGAAGTGGGAAAAGTATAATATATATATATATATATATATATATATATATATATATATATGTGTGTGTGTGTGTGTGTGTGTGTGTGTGTGTGTGTTATGAAGGAGGATTGGGGAGTTATTGTTGTTAATGTGGGAGAGTGTGCTTACCCCCCCCCCAAAAAAAATTAATTTTAGCTTGCAAAACACTTTAGCACAAACACACAAACAACAAGAAAATTTTCAAAACCTAAACTTTTGAACTACAGGGTTAGATCTTCGTTAGCATGCCAAAAAAATTTACATCTTTTTTCAAATTTTCTAGTTCATCGAGTACACACAAAGCACATGGAAAAAAGAATATGTAGTCAATACAACCCCCTTTCCACTATGTTTACGATTTTTCAAGTTCACATAAAGCACACAAAAAGTTCATATGCATACATAAAAGATAGAAATCTAGGAATAAAATAGAAAACCAAACTGAAATATTTAAAAATATGTAAATGTAAATAGTATACCTACATATTTGATAAAATGGCCATATTTGATGCAATGAAAAGCAATTCCAATATAAGGCAGCAATCAAAACATAATAGAACACCTCTCTCATCTTAGAAATGCACATAAATAAAAGAATCTTCAAGTCCTTTGATGCATGCAGTGACATAGGTTGGGAATACCTGGGAAGATATTCAAAAACATACACACACACACACACACAAAATTAAGTATGGTATTTTTACATGTGCATGTCCATGTGTGGAGATTAACAATAGGAAGGGGTTACCATATAAACTAATATTTTGAAGCAAAGGTTACATATGAACTCGCAAATTGGGTTATGAAAATACAACTCCTTAGTGTCAACTTTGTAACAAATGGGACATTTACAAGATTTATGTCTGCAAGCACAAACTTATCCTATAAGGAAAAAATGATGTAAACCAAACCCCAAAGGTTAGCAATCATTTGAGAAATAATTGTCAAATGATGAAGATAAACAAATTGCAGAAAATCAACAGATAAGGATAATAATGGATGTGTAAAAGTGAAGGTTAAGGATTCAGTGCACTCTCCAAGTTAGTGGCTACTCCACAAGGCCTCAATGAATTGTGTCCACCAAACTATCGAAATATCTCCAATGTCTGAGGAAAGAAATCCAGGCCATCACCATTATGAGGCCAAGCATCCACTTTGCAAGCTATCTCAATTGTGCATATCCATCATAAACCATATCTTATGCTACAATCCATCTTGAACCATCATCCAAGGGCTAGGCATACACCATGTACCCCAAATATCCTAGAGCGCCTACAAACATGGTGTAAATACTTTCGAAGTAACTTGAAATTCTAAGAAATCATCCTTAAACGGTCCAAACACACCCACAATCAGGGGTTGCAGCCTATAAGTATTATGTGCATGTAAAGTCAACAAGTTTATTCCTGCCCTGTTTAACTCTTCCACGGTTTGTAAAGCTATATTGTTTCCATGGCCATAAAATATCAACAAGTGTATGGTAGTAGGTGAGACACCACCAAGTACAAAAGAAACAAAATGATAAATCCAATTTATAAACAATTATTTAGTCATTCATGCATTGGAATGTGTAGTCATGCATGCTCTTGGATCGTAATTGTTGATATGATTCTTAATATTTGGCTTTCCCATTAACAAATAGAACATAGGGATTGACAGATCAATTACACTAGCGCAACACAATATAGTTATCCACTCTCTACTCTTAGGGAGTGCTTCAATTGCATTCTCGCACCCTGTCTTGGAAATTACCCACATGCCACGATTCCTTCTAGCTTATGAACTAATGTCGTCACATTTTCATATTTGTGGATTATATGAATGTTCCTGAGTCAAATTGCATTGAACTTGGTTACAACTATAGGCCACACATGCAAAGCTTTGTCTCTATCTAAGTTATCCATTGTTTATAATACAAGTTTAGATGTACTTTTTTTCAATCATGCCCTCCTTATTTTCCTAGGAAATCTATCTTTGAATGGATTCAACTTCGACAAGAAAATTTGAGTAACCTTGGCCTTTAGTTGGTGTATCAACTCTACCCCATGGCGCATTTCAATCATCTCCTTACACCAAACAATTATTTTTTCCTCCTCTTATTCAATGAACATCATAATATAACCTTTATTCTTTGTGTGTTATAGAGCATCTAGCCAATAATACAATGGCAATGGTGCAATTCAACATTTTCTCATATGTAACTTTAACATGTATCCATTGAATTCATCGTCATCAATTGCCTTCATCATATCTTCTTTTGTCCAATTCATGTTAATTGATCTTGCTTGAACTTGCACCTTGGATTGTAATTGATGGGAGCACAACACCTTCAACCTATGCCTCATTATGCTCTTCAACATATGCATTTATATTATCTTCATTGTTGACCTGTTTTAGCTCCTCTTCTGAAGCAAAGTGTTGTCATCAAGCATCCCTTATCACTAGCATGATTTCCCTAATATGAGTAGCAGATTCATCTTGAAGTGACTACAAAACCCTTTAAACATACAAACAATGTAGAATAATAAATATTGATGCAATGTAGTACCATGGGGAAATAGAAACATGTGTGACAACAAGCAAAAACTTGAAAATAAGAAAATTTTATCTATGTGACAATGAACAAAAAATACTTGCAAAAAAAGACCGTTTATGACATAGTGCCAATGCTTGTGTTTGAGAATGATTTATTCAGCAATTTGGAATTGTAGAATGCATAAATAGCGCTTCCATGTATGATAGATTAGATTTATAGTACTTTATTGTAAAATTTGATTGGTGAATGGTCACTGGCATGGAATTTTATGTCTAAGACTGATATTATTATGATCCAATGGTTGCAAAATTTTCCTCATTAATCTTGAGCCCACCTCTAAAATGTTTAATGGTATTGGATGATTGATTTGACTAATATAATGAGTTATGTTTATTGATTTTTTTTATATTACACATTAAGGGTTGGATTCTTGATTAAATAGAAAGTTGAGACTAAATCTTTGATTTCATTTGTAGATAGAAAGCAAGATTCAATTCTATATAATTAGGTAGTTGGGAGGAATATTGTTGTACTCGATTCAAATCATTTTATGTAACTATATGTAAATAGAGATTCCTTGATTCTTTCTATATCACACAAATCTTTATTGGAAACATTCTCCTATCATAAGTTATTCATAAACCATTCATTTGGGCGATTTGGCCATTTGGGCAATTTGGAATCATTGTTGGAAACATTCTCCCATCATAAACCATTTGGGCAATTTGGGCTTCCAGATTGTAAACTCTTGGAATTAACCAAGGATGGTGATATAGGTCTATGAATTGGAAGTGTCTTTGTCAAAATATTCGAAAATGTCTATTAGAAATGATGTTTTTTATGCGAGGCTTGTTTGTTTTTACAATTTTTGATGTTATACCTACATATCAACAGATGAGTTGTCCCGATCGAACAAGGTTATAGGTGCCTTGAACTTCGAAGGAAATACTTCCAAGTTTGATAAACGGTATAATCCTGACCAACAACAGGCGATTATATACGAAATCATTCAATGGCTTCTCCTTCATCTTCCTCTGTCCAGGTAAACATTTATCTGGTTCTGATTTGAAAGGGAGCTTTAACAGAAATTGGGTATGCAATAAAATTTTGCAAAATCATGACAGGAAGAAAGCTACGGAAGTGCATCGGGATGGATAGAAGCTCGCACAGATTGTCCCCATCTGCAGGTTTTGTGTTCTGATCTTCGCCACATACCCGGCCTTGACACTCCCTGCAAGAGGTGATTTCATGAATTGGGTTTTTCAAATTTTGATTTCCAGGACCTAGGTTTTGTGTCTTTTTCTAAAAAAACTAATATCTGTTTATGGATTGGGATTATTAGGTGCAATTACAACAAAACCGAACAGAAAAATCCCACGGAATTAGCAATGATAATCGCCCCAGATATTTAAATGATATCCGGCCGACGAGATTCCCAAGGGTAGGTAGCCTGAATAATCACTATTGTCCCCGGCCCTCTAGAGTCCTAATTGTAGCTTTGGTCGTTATTATTACCCGGGCATGAGATTCAAAGATACCCAGCGTTTGACGAACCCCCTACATGTATGTTAGATCACAAACTCGTGTATTAGATATTTCTATGAGACAGTTTGTTGTGAATAGTCTCTGGGGAAATTCATGTGGTTGGAATGGGTTCTCATAGCTTGTAATGTTGAACTATAGCTTTAACAAGAATGATGCAAATGAGCTAAGTACCCCTGACATGGAGTAATGCACTTGCAACAGTACCCACATTCATGCACCCTGACAAGTTGTGGATGGGTCGGTGACAGTTGTGAATAGTTTCTTCAGGGAATTTCATATAGTTAGAATAGGTCCCCATCATTTGTTATGTTGAAATTTAGTTGTAGCAAGGGTGTTGCAAATGATCTAAGTACCCTTTACCTAGGAGACCAGTTCCCACATCCATGCAACTTATATATATATATATTTTAGATATATATTGTTTTTTGTTTTTTAAGTAGTTCACCATGGAAGCCCAATTTTACATCATGGCTATGTTCACTTGGGAAAATATTTTATACTCGCTACGCAAGTATACATGAACTTGGGCATCATTAATCACGATAAACGGCTCACCGGCCTAATATTTTACTACATACAAGAGCTCCCAAAGAGCAAATGTCCCCGACAAGATTCGAACCCGGATGGAGAGCGCAATGACCAAATATTCTGACCAAATATTCCAACCACTCGAGCTATGCCCAATGGACTATATATATATATATAGCCAAGTTTGGGTTTTTAATAGTTGCGGTATTCTCTAGTTAAAACGGCCAGGTTAAAATCCAATCGTGGCTGTTGCCAGGTGTGGTTCCTCAGCTGCTGCACCCAGGCTGACGCAGCTGCACCCAGGCTGACCTATACCGGCACCTGTACCCATGCTGCTTAAATCGAGTAAGGCTGTACTAAGGTCTTCATTCAGCATAATACTAATCAACCCTGCAATCTAGAGTTATCCAATTGCTGCTCTTCTTTGGAAGTTTTGAAAATTTTGTTTTAGTTCCTCTTGGGCATAATAATTTGGCATATATCTAGAGACTTTGACCCTCAATGAATATATATGTTCTTGGGATATTCTGCCCCTTGTTTAACCATTTCAATACCATATTTGACCTTCAAAAGAACTTCTAATGATTACAGGACATTTAAATCATATTGAACTGTAAGGCTGTATGAAACTTGGGTGTTTGTCCAAGATAGCATTTGGTATCAGAATGAAAGGACTTATATACTGTGTCAAAGGCCATGGACAAATATCATCTGAAATGATTGTGTTCCATTCTTTCTTTGTTTGAGATTGCAATTCTCAAAATTTCAAGTGAGGGATGTCTTTGAATCTTTCCATGCTCAAGTATTTTGCATTATCGTTAGTTGTATCACTCGAACAAAATCAGCAATGTAGAAATATGCTCTTATAACAAGGTTTATAATTGATTAGCTCAACGTGAGAACTATTATTTGTTTTTATAACCAGAATTGATGATTAAATTATAAATCTACAATCTTAGAAGTAAGATGTCTAAGTATTATGCTCTATTAGTTTTGGATGGGATAAGGAAGATGGGATATTGACAGACTGTCTGCAAATTTTAATACATACTAAAATTTTATGAAGATTTTCCATCCGTTCTTTATTGTTCTTCAGGTGTGACCATCCTGCAGAAAACTGGATTTGCCTTAGCTGTAAAGAGGTTCTCTGCAGCCGCTTCATCAATGGCCACATGCTTGAGCACTATGAAAACACTGGGCATTGCTTGGCTATCAGCTACAGGTAGAACAAAGTATATTTTCATTAATTCCTGTATTTGCATGTTATTAGGTTTCTGCAACTATATGGAAGATTTTCCTTTGTCTTTTGCAGCGATCTTTCAGTGTGGTGCTTTTCATGTGATGCTTATTTAGATGCACAAGTGATTGCACAGTTACGTCCAGCTTATGAAACTGGGCACCTGTTGAAATTTGGAGTGGAGCCTCCTCATCGCTCTGATATGAATGGGATTGAGCTGCATATCGAATAGGTGGATCTCATGTGTAGTTACAAGCATATGGAAATTTTTTGCATCAAATGATAGATTAGAATTGATTTTCTAGAGCTGGAGTTAGTTGTGGAAATGTATCAAAAGAGGTAATGATATGAGAGTAAATATAAAATGCTGTAAGTCTTTTTCTCTGTTATTTTCCATCATGCTTTTCTGTACCTGCACTTTGGGACTTCTGTAGGTTCTGTCATACAGTACCCCTATTTTCATTTAGACAAAGATAAGTCTGAAAGGTTTAAAGGAAAATATATTCAAATACAAAAGAAGGTAAACAAACTCAGTGGAGAAGTACCATTATCTTCCATAGAAATACATGCTGGCGGTAGTCAGTTGGCTAGCTCAGGCACTGCATTTTGAAGTCCCCCTTCGTAATTATGTTCTTTTAAGGTTCAGATGGAATTCAAAGTTAAGTTCAACCTAGTATTTTGCTTGCAGTTTTAGTTATATCGCTTCCATAACACTTGAGTAGCTATAGTCCGGGTTCTGATCATGGTTTACAAGATTTCTTGGTTCTTTGTTTGTATATTTAACCTGGTCTTATTGGTATCAATGAAAGTTGTTCATTCAGGCAGTTGTCTGTGGCCTTAATATTAGGTCCAATAGATATATTCATCCCATTAGATTCTTCTGAGGCATATTAGACATTTTGACTTGTCTTTTGCAAGCCTTAGGAAATCTTGTTTCATGCATCATGCATCTTCAACTGGCTGCTTAAAATATTCAACTTGAACATCAGCTACCACTTGGATGTGAATGATCCTTAATAACATTCTCCATTTCACAAACCATAACAGTTTTTTGTTTGTATTTAGACCATGCTATGAATTTATGGTTTTAAGTCTCTCATTTATAAGATTGTTATGAATATCATGTGGCAATATGTTTGGTTTTGCTTTGTAGGCCTTAATGACATGAGCGTAGTTATTTGAAATAGTGATAAGGTCAATTTTAGAATTTTTAGATGAGACCATAGTAAATACTCAAATGATGAAGATAATAGCGGATTGCCAATGTAACTAGTGCCAACAAGGTTTAATGATAGGCTTATCATCGTTATTCAATTTATTGCATGCCATAAAAACTAATTTACATTGACTTTCGAGATATATACCCCTCTGAACCTATTTTTTGCATACCATGAAGAACCATCTATCTTTTCTGCCAGGTCCCTCTTTGCCAAAAGCATATGAACCTATTTCTTGCCTACCATGAAGAACCATCTATCTTTTCTGCCAGGTCCGCATATGATTGGTTATTTGTCCATAGAAAAATATTTGTTGCTCAACAATATTTAGTGTATGCGTATTTCAAATAATTATTTTAGACACATTTTACAAGGGTCAACAAAGGGCAATAGGAGAGTTGATGGAGCCAAATCTCACTCAAATTCTGAAAAACCCCCTCACAAGTGTGTTAGATAGAGTGCAAAAGCCAAGCACCAGTGTGCTGAAAACAGAAATGCTACAACAAGAGTGGAGAAATCGTACATAGGTGTAGCCCTTGACCTCTCCAAAGGAAGAGTAATTAGTGCATGTAAATTATGCAAGGTGTTTCCCTTCATAATCGAATAACGGAGTCAAACTATTAGGAGCATCTAGAATAATAGCCTGAGAAATCGTCTACAACATGAGAATTGGATGAGCATTTGAGAGCAACACCATCATTTGCAATATGAGGACTAGATCATGAGCCATCTTCAGGAGAATATCCTGAAGAAGTTAAGATACATTTGTAATAATAAAACTGGATAAATTATCAATAAGGTCCTCATCAATCATAGTAGTCTTTCGAGACAACTATAGGAGTACTTTAGAGAGTACTAAGAAGTATAGAGAGGAGCAACATCATACTGTGAAGAAGGGTCCATTGCAACACTCTAGGAATCATCTAGAAGAGGACCTACAAAGTGATGAGAGGAAGTATAATCTATGGAACCACATTGAAGTTCATCTGAAGAATCCATTAAAAAAAGTATTAATGAAATTTTTTCTTAAGCTTACAATGAAAAGCTTTGCCGGTCATGCCAATCAAATAATGAACTTATTTCTTGAGTATACAATGAAAAGCTTTGCCTGTCATGCCAATACTACATCTAGATAGAAGGATGCATTGAAGTTTCAATTAATTTGCTTATTTTCAGTTTTTCCTATCAAGTGTATTGGTGCAAAAGAATTTACTCAAATTGTACAATGTTATTAATCAATTTGTATTAAAATATTATTTTTAAATTTCATAGTATTATTTAACAACTTTTTAATTGGATAAAAAGAAAGGGATGTAATGTATTTATTCATTCCCAAAACATTTAAAATATTAATTTTTTCACTTCAATGGGATAAAAAGAAGGTGATGTGTTTATTTATTGTCAAAACATTAAAAACAAATCTAACACAAAGTTTTTTAATGCAAAACTTTGTTCATAATGATCAATTAGATATTAAATTTTGGTATTAATAAAGTTATTTTTTACTTTATTTTTTTTGTTTTTTATCTTTTATTTTATTTTATTATGTTTTTTTATTTATCCCACATTTGTAATGTGGGTTGACTCATAATGTGGATTGACTTGACCTAAATGTAAACCTTTATAAAAAAGTTTTCATTCTATGCAATACATTACAACAATTTTTCCAAGTCATTGGTTTCTTTCAAACATTGTGACAATTGTTGGTAAAGATAGATCTAGGGACTGCTAGTGCAGCATACTTAAGAGTCGGAAGGGTTTCGTCGAAACTAGGTACTATTTCAACGTTTAATTTCAAAGCAAGGTCATTTTTTCATAAGTGAAACCTTGCAGCTTAAGATTCTAACCACCCAACCACTAGGAACAGACAGCCTCTCCTCCATCTCACTAGCCCAAAAAACTCCTTAGAGTTTTCTAGACCCTGTGCCCAAAACTCCAAGGACATAATAACAACATACTCTCTTTGAATTTCTTCCTAAGTTTTCCCAACGTAAAATTTCTCCCCCCCCAACAACTGAGGTTTCTTTCCCCTAAGTCATTTCCCCCAACTCTCAAAGTCTCATCCATCAACTCCACTTTACACACCCTCCAATACTCATTCAATTTCACTACCCAAATCATGGCACACCAATCAAAGGTAATTTATAACAATTAATAATCTAATCCTAATCTACCAACTTGGGTTGAGAAGAAATATCCCTCGTTTAAATAAACAATCAATTAGTGAACTTCAATTTTTAAAAACTTTAGATGTGTCACCTATAAACTATCTAGTACTCTAAATCCATTTAACAGTGTTATTATACTTAACCTTAATTGTGTGACTTTAATCATAATTCACATGATCAATTAGTTCACACAAACATCATCAACATATATTATAACCAATAAGCATACTAGCACATGTGTGCAAGGTGTGGAAATGTAGCTAGCATTCACATACCTCATACAAATGCTAATAATCCAAATCACGCAATTTATATATATTACTCTATTTGGATGTATATAAAAAATTATGTGCAATATATAAATGGTATCATAGTGTGGGCTAGTGCATTGCATTTGTTATCAACTTTAGGTCATCAATGAAGAGTGTTCATCCAAGACACCATCTTTAACCCATCTAATTAGGAAGTTATTTTCAAGACTTTCTCATAAATAATCACATCAATGGCAAGAGAATTTGATGTGGTTCACAAAGTCATCAATACATAATTTGTTCTTTCATGTTTTGCATGAGCTTTATCTTCGTTGTAATTGTAGTTTATTGATAAATAAGTTTTAGTTATCATTATAATTTGGATTAATCACAGAATTTTTGAAAAACACAATTACCCAAGCATACATCCAAATTCAAAAAAAATTATGTAATATTTGGCAAAAGAATTTGATGTGGTTCACAAAGTTATCTAATGCATCATTTATTCTTTTATGTCTTACATGGGTTTATTTTCGTTGTGGTTGTAGTTTATTGATAAAAATAAGTTTTAGTAATTATTATATTTTATATTAATCAGGAAATTCTTGAAAAACACAAATATTGAAGTATGTGTCCAAATGGAAAAAAAAATTATACAATATTTTTCAAGATAAGAACAAATCTTGCCAATTTTTAATAAAAATTTGAGATGTTTGTTTTAGTAATTATCATATTTTATATTAATCAAGAAATTCTTGAAAAATACAAACATCGAAATATGTATCCAAATTGAAAAAAAAAATTATACAATATTTTTCAAGATAAAAACTGATCTTGCCAATTTTTTAATAAAGATTTGAGATGTTTGAAAAGTGAGATGTTTACCAAATTACTACTACCAAAAACTTTATTAGTGCTACCAAAAAAATATTTTTTACATATCATTTTGTTCATTTTATATCAACGAAAAAAATGTAATTGTGTACATGGCATTGAAAAGTATTGTATATGTTTTTTTAATGCAAGAGTATATGAAAAGAGGGAAGACCCTATAGACAAGCATCGAGGAAACCAACAAAATATCTATTAATAAGAATGGGAATGTTTTATGGGAAAGGCTAGTGATCATGACATGTCTTTCTTGAGTACAATTACTTGTATAGCATCACATTTTTCTTCATGATGAAATATGTTTATTATGTTTATTTGTCTCTAAAATATATATCTAATAATAATAGAATTTCTAGTAACAAAGATGCTTGCTCAAACTTACCATTGAATTCTTATATAGATAATTGGTGTTCACTTCTATCTATATGATTTAACTTTCAAGCCTTTGAAGTTTACTTCAATATATATGAGTGGTTTTGTATGAGAACTTCTATCTATATGATTTAACTTTCAAGTCTTTGAAGTTTACTTGGTTTTGTATGAGAACGTGAATCGAAGCCAATATCAATTGAAAAACACCAATTAAAGTAATATGATGTTGAAATTGCATAGTCAAAAACAGTACATTGGAACAATCTTGAACCAAAAGAATAGCATGCCTAGAATATAAAACAATTTATCTAATTATTGATGAACTCCTCTATGGCGCAAATGTTCATGGCTTCTTGGATGGAGTAGCAACAATGTGGATATAAGATTTTAATGGCTCCTTGACAATGAGACTCTTGATCTTTCCTTCAATTTTTAAGATAGATTAAGTTGAAGAAAAAGAGAAGAAGAAAAGACATACTATGCTTCAAATTCCTCAAAATCTAGATAGTCAATATCCAAGTGTATTCCTTGTTAGCATATCAAATAGCAGGATTGTCAACTTCTAGGTGCATACAAGCCTATCAAGTAGCAATGAATATGGGAAAATGGCATTGATATTTAAATTTTAAGTGATTGTCTTTCCATCATAGGAATATATATGATCATAGTGATTAGTGAAAATGATGGACGCAATGCACAATCTTATGTACATGTTAATGCCTTGATAGATATTTGACAAGTAGAGATACTTTTGTAACATTTCCATTGTCTTCTCCATGTCGAAGTGCTCTGCCACCTGATTGCATTGCACCTTCAAAATCAACGTTTCACACTTGCTTGAAGGAACATGTGACCCAAATGGCATAAAATTTCATCCTAGAGATAAAAGTCTAAGATTGTTTTTAATATGCAATGTCTAATGCATAACAACAAAGTCAAGGTGGTTGTCATACAATTAGGGCCATTCAGAGTATCATGTCCACAAGAGTTTAGCACGGTAGTTAACACTGCATCTAGAATGTACACAATGAAGTACATCTCCATCTCATAAGTCAAGTGCCTATGAACCACATCAAATAATGTCTCACTATGAAAGGTTTCAATGGTTTGTAAAAATTAAGATATTTACTATTTAAGATTTATTTAATGCTACATACCTTAACAAATTAATACTAGTTAAAATTTATCATATTTAGCTTAGATTGGCCTAGTCATATGAATATATAAGAAAATTTAAAAAATTGAAAGTTATAGCACACTATGTCAAAGTTTATTATAGTTTTGTCAAAAATTTACATAATGGCCAATCAATTAGTCATATGAATATATAAGAAAATTTAAAAAATTGAAAGTTATAGCACACTATGTCAAAGTTTATTATAGTTTTGTCAAAAATTTACATAATGGCCAATCAATTCCACCAGTAATATAATAAACAATAATTATAAACCTCACATGAAATAAAACTTGTATAATAAACATTAATTATAAATATGAAATAAAATGAATCTTAATTAATAAACTTTATATTTATTAATTATAAGTAAATTTGTAATAAAGCCAAAAATTATTTTCAAATAAAATTTGAAAGATCATTCTTCTTATTATATTAAAAAAAATATTTATGTTTTGTTATATTAAAAATTACAGATCACCAAAATATAAGCTAATTTATTTATTAATAAAATTTCAAAGTTCTTATTTTTTATATATTATAAAAAATATTTATATTTTCTATTATATTAAGAGAAATACTTATATTTCTTATTATATTAAAAATAATATTTATGTTTTGTTGTATTAAAAATTAGAGATAAAAAGATCTAAAAGTCATAATATTATTGTTGAACCCGTACCTAACCTTTGATAGCAACAAATAACGTTACCTTTGATCGGCACAAATAACCTTTTCCAAACTATTTCACACAATAGAGTAACTTTCTCAAATTATGCTGGTTTAAAGTAAATTTTAAATTCCACTTTCTTTTATTTCCTTTTTATATTTTTACTAGGTTCTTTTTTAAATTATCAACAAAGTAACTTTCTCAAAGTATCCAAAAGTTTGAAGTAAAAATTTTAAATTCTACTTCCTTTTATCTGTGTTGTTTTCAAAATTATCATAAATGACATGAAGTGAAAGGATCATGTAACATCAAGATCTTGTCTAAGAAAAGTATTTTAATAAGATTTGATATAGATCCAGGAATCTATTAAAAATCTGCCTGGCATCGTCTGCCATTTGGACTGTATTGCTATATGGACTGTATTGCTATATACAGACAGACTGGATAGCTATATTGAATGGCTGAGATTGGCTGATGTGAAGGAAATGTATAGTGTGATTAGTCGTTATGCTGATGTAAAGGAAATGTATAGTTTGATTAGTCGTTATGAATAATAACGAATGTAACTATCTTTTCTGTGATAAAAACATTAAAGATAGTTATATTTACGTGGAACGAAATTCTCAGCAAAGATGCAACATCTTATTTTGTTTTTTGTTTTTTTTAATTCCCAATTAGGAAGAAGCTTTTAACAAAGATGATGACCACACTAAATAAATAAAACTACTAAATAGAGACATTCATTATCAACAAATCAGAAATAAAAATAATAGACATGATAACTATGAAAAGGCTCAGTTTTTAAATGTTTGAATTAATAGCCTGGCTGTCACACCAGAACAGCATAGATCGTGCCCCAGTGATATAATTTGCCTGCGGGATATTCTGTGACTAGTTCAGTAATGATATTATTTGCCTGTAAGATATCCTGTGTCTAGTCAGAAGTCTTATATCTCCAGAAAAAGAAATTGAAATAAGTCAATAGCACTGATAACCTGGCAGGTTAACTCAAGGAATTGAGTGTTGCAAACTATAGGTAGGAAGTCACAGAGTCAAGTCACCTGGCCGACTGTCTCTGTGAATATTCTGAACCTCACACAACAAAAGTTCATTCTAAATAAGTAACAGTAAAGCATAGCTAGCAAAAGTGCTAGACCTAGACGGAAGCAAGTCGCTTTCATCATCTGCAACCGTAATAGAATGGTAGAGAAGTCAAACACCGTGACCCTGCTAAGTGGCCTGGGTTAATGGGGTCTGGGTAATCCAAATAAGCATCCCATACAATTCAATACTGTGTTTTGTCTTTAGATTGAGATTCTATTATGATTTTCAGAATTGCTTTAATTCTTCTACAACGCAGGCATGGTAATTTAAAAGTATATTTACTGGCAAGGTCCTCCAGATCCTAGCATATCAATGCTGCTAGGGGGCACTCTGTCAAACAAAGACACACGCACCACATCTATTGACTCCCCTGCAAACTTTTAAGCGTAACATCATATCCTACAGTATCGTACAGCGGCAACTCTAACTCAAAGAGAAGTGCATATAACCATGGCTAGTATCCCGCTATTATGAGATCATTGTCTAACCCAAGATATCTGTGTTTTAGTAAAGGTTTCAGACAAGCATAAGAGACTTCAGATGAAGGGAGCAACTACTTAGCCTTCCTGTTTCTTTCATCCTTATTCAGCACTGACATAAGCATGCAATTAGGATTATCAATTTATCATACTGAATGTTGGCAGTATGACAGTCAATGTCTACTGAATTTAAAATAATCCTCAAACTACAAAAGCAGACCGTGGAAAGAATTATCAATTTATCAAACTGAATCTTGGCTGTATGACAGTCAATGTCTACCGAATTTAAAATGATCCTCAAACTGCAATTTTTTAATTGATAACATTTCAAGAGCCAAATAACAGAAGACTTATTTTCGGCCATGAATATGTTCATCTTTTTTCAGGTTACAAAACTCAATACTCGTAGAGTTTCAAACCAGATCAAGCAAAATGAACTATCTTTTGCAAAATTCAGGTCTATGTGACCAAGTTACAAAGGCATGGTACAAAATCAATATTTTGATATATTCCAAAACGGTCCGCTTCACACAATAGAAAGAAGAGCTATATTTATGCACTGCCTCGAAGGAAATGCAATAGTATATGAAGTTTCCGGAGGGAGTTAGAAAATTGCTTTAATAATATCCACATAATATAATATTGAATCCGGCCACAGCTGTTATGCTTAATCATCCATGCTTTTGAAATATTAGAAAGGATCTAACGAATTAAAGATCGTCCACGCTTCCTGTTTCACAATTTCAGAACTTCAGTTACCAGGCGATATTTTCTGCCTATTAAATAATGTAGTCCTCTGCAATTAGATTTTTAAATTTCATAAACATTGCTCAAAGTCAGCCTCCTTCCGTTCTTTCCATTTTCTGATCACTCATGTTTTGTTCCCCAAACATAAATTCTCTACGAATTTGATAGCCATGATATTTATTATTTCCATTTCTTGCAGTACATTACAAATTAAAATCGTCACCACATCAGAATAAGAGAGAGCATTTCAAATGGTTCACCAGTTGACTTTGGATATATTGAATTTTATAAATTTGCCTAAAGGAATTTTCTATTGACTGGTTGCAAAATGGTTTGGAAAATCTTGTAAACATATTATGTGTATGATCATGGAAAAGAGGTACCCGGGAATTACAATTGCAGTAAGTAAATTGAAGAATATTTCAAGTCCTCTAGATGCCACAAATGTAAATACTGATGAGATAATTTGAACATTGAAATTTATGATAAAAAAAGAAAACTGCTGGACCTGGCTTTAATTTTGAGAGCAGAAGCAGTGACTGCCATTTGTAACTATTATTTTGGCCCTGTACAACCTTTAGGTTAAGGGTAAAGTTATGGCTTTACAGAAGACATAAAAGTAGTTGTAGATTGAGAAGGCGGAAATTAATGGATGGCCAGTGACCACTGTAAACCAAAGGCAGTAAACATACTACCCTGAAAAGCAGCAAAAGGTAATGCATCAATAAGTTCCTTGAGTGTCTCCAACCTCATCTTCTGAAGTGCATCAAAGCTAAAAGGCATCAACTAATCTGGCANNNNTTAGGTTCTACTCTTTAAATTGTTCTCTTTATGCTAATGTAGCCACAAACTGTATCCAAGTTGGAATTGATGATCAACTTGGTACTTGATATGACAATCGTTGTACTTTTTTTCTGCAACCTCTGCTATGTCTGATGGACTTGCCGATGCACATCCTCAATATGCTCAATGAATCTTTCAGCCTACCATTGAGCTGCCTCTTCATGTCAGTTTCTCGACTGAGTGATCTATCTCGTCATATCACAAGAGCTTGACCCTGGTAAAACAAACGTGCTTCAAAAGGTGATGTACTTGTGGAGTCATGGATTGCTCTATTATAGTTCTGCTGAATGTATGACAAATACTAGATTCATGTTTAAGTTCCCATGACTATACGTCCTTAGGAGCTACAAAACAAGTGTGTTCAACCATCTGTCTGTGGGTAAAGCGTGCGCTCTTCTATGCATGAGTGACCCATAATGCATATTGAAAATGACTTCGCATGTTGTTCTTGTCTAATATGGTAGATGTAGGTTGCTTGAAATATAGTTTGTAGTATGTTCCCTGTTATGGTGATCTTGCATGGTATCAATATGGCCATCTTGTGGATGTTTATCCACTGAAGTCTAAAACCAACACAGACATTTTGTTTTGAGGTGGTCAGTGAATCCCCTAGGAATTCTATTGAGATATACTCCCATGATATAGTCCATACTAGAGATGGCACGCAGAGTCATAGCTTTTGGTTTTATTTGTATAGATATGTTGGAAAATGAGCATCCCGTTACAAACTTTTATACATCTTATCCCATTTTGAGTCTTAGGCCAATAAAAATATCTCTATAAATCAGACAATGCATGCAGCATTCCTCACTGAACAGTCACCGACCATTTCTTAGTGACGTGCTTCCATAATCAATTGTAATTGCCAGGATAAGGGTAAACATAATGTGTTGACAGGTTGAGCTTATACATATGCCACTTATCTGTAGATTTTATCAACCTTGACTACAACAACATGTTTATCTCAAAAAATGGGCCACTTGGCTTTGTGACCTCTTTTTGTATCAAATGACCAAGTTTGAATTGCTACAAATAGGTAACCCATTTAATGTGATAATTTTCCTGCAACTTTGACTGCATTTGCAAGTACTATAATGGTTTGTGGTTGGTATGGACTAGAGTACCCTTACAAAGCAGATAAATATTGCTAGTGCTTCACAACATGCACAATTTCATATATCCCAGCATAGATTATCTACATGTCCCCAAGTAATGGAAACAGCGAAGGGAAATGGAAACAAATGAGCTGAGAAACAGGAATTCCTAGAGTGTAGTAAGATCAAAAAGATTGGGTTAGAAATTGGTGAAATGGGCCTTCACCTGTCGTGAAATATGGTTTTGTTTTGCTTTTAAGTTTTTCATGGTTTATAAATGTACATTTAGAATTTAATAAGGTCATCTAATGTGAGAAAACCCTTCCTTTTTAGGTGTTCTAATTTTTGGCTAAAACGTTTAAAGAAAAGGTGAAACTCCCAGAAACCACTAACAATGCCTTGACAATCTTTGAGAATGGCAAGAAACTGCTAATGCATTTTTGGCCTTCTGAAAATGCCCTGGAAACAATTGTCAACATCTAGAGGCACTTTTGAAGCTAGAAACACTAACCAAAAATGGTTTTTCAGATTCACTATCGGGTAGATATCTACTCCTGCTTCTCAGATTATTCCTATGTGGAATGCTATCATTTTACCTCATTGTACTAGCATTGTCCCCATGCCATAACCTAACACATCTATCTCCACTTCAAATGGTAACTAGAGATCTCAAAATGCCAACATTGATGCATTGTAAATCCTCCTCTTCAATTCATCAAAAGAAGTTACTGCTTCCACATTCACTTTTGTTTATGCATTCAAAGGTAAACTGAATTTCAAAATAACAGGTGTTGAACTTACATAGATAATTTGTCATCCACATATACCTACACAATTCCAACAAACATATCGCTGTTTGCCACTTTACCGAAACTAATTTTTATGTTGACTTTCATATTTTACTTTTTGCCAACATGACATCAACATTATGCAGATGGTCATTCCAAATCTCGTTATAAACTTGTATATTATCTTGATACATAATGACAAGATTTTCTAGGTACAGTTTGAGACTTTGAGTATCTCATTCATCGACCTTTAAACAACACCATTATCCACTCATGCAACCCTTATTGAGTCTTCAAGCTTATCTCCCAAGTATATTCTTCCTTCACTCTAGCTTGGTGATAACTTGAAGTCCAATATGGTGAAGTATTTAGCTCCACAACATTGATCAATCAATCCTTTTGTCAGTAGTAGATGCATAATCTTGGTTGTGATCTTGTTTAGATCTTTGTTCTCTATGCATATTCTCAATGTTCTATCCTTCCACGCGAGTACAACTGTCAATCCTAATATAACCTTTATCGATCAATTCCTACAACCTGTATCTTTAAATCTCCATTTTGTGAGATAAAACTCTTGACAACATAAAGTTTAGTAAAACATACAAAAATATATTGCGTGTCAATTATATGCTCTGTAACCCAAATTGGTGGCCATGCATTATAGATAAATTGATTATGGAGATTGTCAACAAAATTGATAACACCAAACATAATGAAGTGATATGTTGATGTCTTGAAGGAGCTCTTAACAACATAAGTTTAGTAAAACAACAATTTATTGTAAGTCAATTATATGCTCTGTAACCAATTCAAGTTGCCAATCTTATTCAACAGTCTCCATTATCGATTAGTCTATAAAGAATGGTTGTGCTTGCTACAGCATTAGAACTAGGTACACACTTTTGTGAAGCATTTATAAACCTTTTGGTTTGCATCGTTGTGATCAAAGCTACTAAATTATTTATTACACAAGTTCTTGTAAAACTCTTTCCATACCTAAAAAACTTATATCGACCTTCATCAGAATTCTAAACTTCTACCCACAGATATGGGTTCTTAAAGTCTAATACAATTTCAAATCTTTGAGTACTACTACATCACCATCAATTTCATCTATAAATATCATTATGATTGTGTTGACGTTGTCAAATGCCAAGGAATAGAGTGTCTACTGTGACTTTGGAAAGCAGTTAGACTCATATGCTCCCCACACCTTGTAGACACTAGACAGTATATATATTGCTTGCCTTGAAGTTTGGTAGAATGACAAATTGTTGTAAGTCACTTATATGCTCTGCAACCCAAATTGGTGTTGGCCATGTCAGCAACTTGAACACATGAACATATCAATTCATTAAGTTTTGGAGTTGTCAATCATGTTTGACAACCTCCAAATTAGATTTGTCTATAATAGATGGTTGTGTTTGCTATGGTCTAAGAACCAAGTACAAATTTTTGTGAAGCATTTATATACCTTTTGTTTGGCATCATCTGTGATCAAAGCTACTAAATTAGTTATTACGCAAGTTGCTCATAAACAATTGCCATACTTAAAACCTTGTATTGATTTGACCTTCATCAAAATTCTAAGTTTATAACCCACTACATCACCATCAATTTCATCTACAAAAATCGGTATGATTGTGTTGACGTGGGCAAATGCCAAGGAATGAAGTATCTACTCTAACAATGGAAAGTAGATTGGCTCATATGCTCCCCACACTATTAAGACAATATACAAATCGCATGCTCCACAAACATTGCTGGACAAAAACTTAGCAAGCACAATCCAAGTAAGGTGATTGAGAGTTGGTGGGATGGTGAGAAAACATTCCACAAATACTCTTCAAACATTTATCCCGCAGACCAAATGAGAGAACCTATGAGGGATGTCGTAATGCTAGTCAATAAACAATATGGGGAAAAGAATTTCTCCCAGGTACACAAGCATTGGATCACCTCATACATTACATCATCACCGAAGGTACCATGTTTGATTGGGACGAAGTTCTCTCAAGTAACACCAATGCTGCCAAGAAATGCTTGGAAAGCCCCGACAACCAGTGTTTGTAGTTCATATTGTTTCCTTCTTATTGGATGCAGTGCGTGTGATGAACAAATTTCCAATGCTATGTGAGATGTGGCATTCATCACTCCCATCATTGTCTGTCCATTATCAGAAGTTATGGAAGTAAAAGCACTCAGAGCATTATGAGCAATTGTGCAAGGTATTCCTAGATCCACTCTATGAACTTGTGTTCAACTTGCCTTGCCCAAGGTTTTCGAAGGAAACCTTACAAGGACTTGAACCTATAGGTGATTGGTACCTAGAACAAGATTGAAATTATTTGTGGAAATATGGTTGCACCTCATCTGTACATATACTCCCAAAACACATCCCAAATGTTGATTTTTCTTGAGCAACATCGAGAGCCATTCTCTTCGGAGAATGGGGACATCTGGTCCGGGACCAAGATGTGGAACCAGTCCAGCACTGGGGGACTCAACCTTGAGTTGAGTATCCATTCTGTTGAATGGAGACATTTGGTCAGGGACCAAGATGTGGAAACAGTACAGCACTGGGGGACTCAACCTTGAGTTGAGTGACCATTATGTTGAATGGAGACATCTGGTCCGGGACCAGGATGTGGAACCAGTCCAGCACTGGAGGACTCAGCCTAGAGCTGAGTGGCAATTCTTTAAATGGAGGCACCTTATCAGTTCCAGGAATTTAACCTAATCCGAGACTAGGGACTCATCCAGAGGCTGAGGGCCATTCTCTGAGAGAAGAGAATGGAGGCGCTTGGTCTGTTACCAAGTATTTGACCTTGGGTCAAATTATGCAGCCTATGGCTGAGGCACCTGGTCTGTTACCAAGATATCACTATAAGCCCTAGAGCGGGTCTGGGCATGTGAGACACTCTAATCCTCGATTTGTGGGCTTTGTGATCTTCTCTAAGGCCTAGCTACCCTTGGTTAAGACACCTAGTACCCGATCTTGGTGTCACACAGAGTCTAAGATAAAAGCATTAGTAATTCTCTCTGTTTATGATGATGTACTTTGAGTGGGGATGAAGGACCACCTTGACAACTTGTTTTGACCACAAGAGCACTTGAAGAAGGCTAAAGTAAAAGTCAAAAATACATAAGGACCTTTGATAACACTAAGGAGTCAAATTGAAAGTACAAAAAGACCTTTAGTGCCACTAAAGGTAAAAGTCAAAGTAATAAAATAATATTACTTTGTTCTTTTAAGTTTTCGTCCAATTACAGGTGATTCAAAAGCTATAAAAGAAGATCATTCCATTTCATTATTACACACACTTGATAACAAGCTCTCAGCTGCTCCAAGGAAGGTATTCGTTGTTTTTGAAGGAGTAGAAAGGTTTTGTGGTTATGCCCTAGCATGGAGGATTCTAGCTAGGGAAACCACACTTGTTTCAGTCAACCCTAAACTAGGGTTTCACTATTTGCAGCAGCATCCACATGAGTTACACCAGTTAGGGTTTAACCCTAAGTCTCTTCCACTTCACGGGCAACTCCTTTTCTCCACCGAGCAGCACCCTTCTCTTCACGGGCAGGCTTAGGGCAGCCTTGTCAACCCTTGGTCACCAACAGAAAACCCTAAACAGGGTGTCAGTTACCCACAGTACCCTCGGGCTACCTCAACAGGGTTATGGGCAGACCTTCCTTACCTGCCCACACTCTCCCGTGACCTCGAGCAGCCTAGACAGGAGCTCGGACAGCTCTGTCTAGCTTCCGGGCAAGTCTCAGCCAACAGCAGCAGGGCTGGGCATCTCTTGGGCAAGGCTGCAATAGTTCGGGCAGGGCAGCAGCAAATCCAGGCAGGCTTCGGGCAAGCAGAAAGAGGCACAGGAAGGTCAGTACAGATCACGAGCAGACTGACAGGGTTCTCAGGCAGCAGGCCAAGACTCAGCAAGCAGATCTGAGTTTTGGGCAGGCAATCCGGGCAGCAAATCAGGCTCGGGCAGCAGCTGAGTTGTTTGGGCAGATAGACAAGAATCCGGGCAGCAGATCTAGATTTTGGGCAGTTGAAAGGAATTAGGGCTTGAAGCATTAAGTTGGATTCTTCTTGTAAATTCATCATTTGTGAATTTTATCTATGGATCAAACTCATTAGGGTTTGAGAATTTTTGAAAACTCGGTCATCTGATTTTCAAAGATGAATTACTAATGCTTTTGGGGTTTTTGTGCTTTAAAGGTTTCCCCAGTGAAAAAGTCTTGTGTTCATTGTTTTGATGTGCTGATGTTGCTACTGCACTTGTTTTTTGTTAGCAAATTTTAAAGTATTCATGTTAATGCTAAAATTCAACACCAAACAGGTTGATGCTCATGGAAATCACATACCAAACTACCAAGTTCAAAGCTAACATGAGGTTGAAGGAACACAAAAAGGGCTTGTTCCCTTCTTATCCACTCACCATTGCAGCCTTCACACTTGTTGATTTTGTTGTAACGCTAGCATAAGCAATTGAAATAAGACCCTTCAAGTTGATGATGGGAAACTTAAGGTTCACGACCCCTATGCCAAGGATGGTGATCACCTAAAACAATAAGACAGGAGTGTGTCGTGATATTAAGAAAAGGAAAACCGCCAAAATGAAACATCACCAAGAGTGAGACAGCAGCCATAAAAAACTTGAAGAGCAATAAAGAAATAATGATCATGAAGGCTGATAAAGGTAATGCAACGGTGGTAATGAACACCACTGATTATGAAGCAAACATGATGGAACATTTGACAACGGCGGGATGCTACAAAAAACTAGCAAAGGACCCAAGCGCAAGAATCATAAGAGATGTCACAAAAACCATAAATGACTCCTCACTAGATGAAGGAAAAAAGAAAAAACTCATTCCCAAGAACCCCATCATCCCGAGAATATATGGACTCTCGAAGATTCACAAAAATGGGGCATCGTTAAGACCAATTGTGAACACTATTGGGTCACCAACTTATAATCTTGCAAAACATCTTGCCAAAACCCTAAAACCATTAGCGGGGAATACAACTTCATATATCAAAGATTCAACACATTTTATTCAAGAAATAAAGAATCTAAAATTGGATGATAATGACATGCTTGTGAGCTTTGATGCGGTTTCCCTTTAGACAAAAATTCCGGTAGAAGAGGTCCTCAAGGTATTGAAGGAGATCACAAGCAAAGAGATTGCCAACATGGTAGAAGTTTGTTTGAAATCAACTTACTTTACCTTCCGAGACGAGATGTATGAGCAAACTAGCAATGTTGCAATGGGATCTCTATTATCACCTGTAGTGGCCAACCTCTACATGGAATATTTTGAAAAGAAAGCATTGGACTCTTACCCTCTAAAAACAAGAGAATGGAAACGGTTCGTAGATGATACTAACTTTATTTGGCCTCACGGGAGGGAGAACCTGGATGATTTCCTTAAACATATGAATAGCCAATCCGAACATATAAAGTTCACCATGGAAATCCAAGATAACAATTGCCTTCCTTTCCTTGACGTACTAATCACTAAGAGGGAAGATGGCTCTCTGTCCCACCAGGTGTATCGAAAAAAGACCCACACAGATAGATATGTACACGCTAGTTCACATCATCACCCATCGCAAAAACTGGGAATTCTACACACTCTTGCTACAAAAGCTGTCAGAATACCAGATAATTAACACCTTGAAGATGAACTAGGACACCTATCAAAAGCTCTTCAAAATAATGGTTATAACAAAAAAGACATTAGGAGAGCATTCAAAAGGGCAAAAGATTGAAGCAACAAAGATAAGAACACTAGGAAAGACACAGGAAACAATGACAGACAAGAAGGCGCAACAAAGGTTCTTCTCCCATACATCCAAGGGACGACAAACAAATATGCCAAGGTGTTGGGGAAAAAACAAATAAGCACAATATTTGGTCCACCAACCTCCCTAAGGAACATATTGGACAAAGCAAAAGACCCAGTTGACCCAAAGAAAAGAAAGAGCATTTATTCAATCCCTTGCTCATGTGGTGAAGTATACGTAGGGGAAACATGACAATCAATAAAATTGAGATTAAAAGAACATTGTGCCGA
>LPNX010960234.1:0-24996 GCA_001517045.1 Pseudotsuga menziesii | reverse complement strand
ATCGGAATTTATCGCGATAAATTGGTGGCGATATATCGCCGGGGTTATTGTGTCGCGATATATCGCGATGTCGGCGATATATCGCCGATATATGCAACTATGGTGCCGACACCATTCATGAAAGAACCAAGAACTCGGTCGTGGCAAAACATTCATCAAGAACAAACCACCATGTTTGCATTGAAGGAGTGAAGGTCATAGCCCTTGAAGAACACTATAACAAGCGGCGTATACGCGAAGCAATCGAGATAGAGAAACATCCAAGAAATTTCAACAAAGATGACGGCCTAATCCTATGTGAGACCTGGAAACCAATTATTCATTCCATAAGGTTAACTGAGGATCATAATAATAATAATGATAATAATTAAAAAATGATAAAAATGACAATAATAACAAACAACATTTAATAATAAATGATAAATATGATAATAATAATAATAATAATAAACAAACATAATAAAAGTAAAAACAACAAATAATAAACTGAATAGATAATTAAAAACTAAATAGATAATAAGAAACTTAACCAACTAATTAATTAATAAAACAAAGCCGACAAATTCACCAATAATAAAAAACAAATATTTATGGCATTTAATAAACCTCGATGTTCCTTTGAGAGACATCCTTCTCCTGAAGACGGACTCAACTTTGAAGTCTGAAACGCGTCGAGATAAAAAACTCCACACAAGTTCCAAACTCTCCATTAATAACTAAGGTCGTTTCAAGTTGTTGGTTTTAAGACACAGAAATGTTCCCAATAGTCAAACCCTTTTGACCTCGTGTTGGGAATGGGGGCAGTTGGCTTAGGTTCCTTTTTAATGGTAGTAGTGGTTTTCCTCCCTATTATCGGTTGTATTACCAGTTTTAGTAATTGCTCCTAGCCAGGTTCAGTTATATGCATTTCATACTGCACTATTGCATTTCGTATTTTCATAATCCCACATTACAACAATTGGGCCATAATCAGACAATTCACCATTTTCAATGGAGGAAGGTCTAATTTGCTCCATATATATTATTTACAACTTACCAAAGTCTTCCCATGAGGAGGAGTGGCCAACTAGTCATGTTCTTCATCAAGGAGTTGTATTATTTTAACATAAAATTTTCCTATTCCACCTTACCTCAAGCTTCTACATAGCTTTGTGGATTACTAATGTGCATAACAGGTGCCACAAGTGCATGCTTTTCATGTTATCTAGAGGCCTTTGTCTTGGTAGATTTCACACAGATTCCTTTTTTATTTTGAATTGGCTTCCTCTTATCATGATGAAGCTAATGCACCCAAATTTAGCATTACGGGGGAACCATTAGCACCATTTAATTTGGTTACTTTCAACTAAGCAATGGCAAGTGAGGGGTATCTATTTACCAGAGTCGCCTAGGCTTCACAATTATCCCCCACTATTGTTGTATGCATTAGTGTGCATCCACAAGCATTAGCATGTCACTTGGTAGCGCTTGAACCTTCGTGGGGGCTATATTAGCTAGACGCTTTCAACAACCCAACAAAACACCATTAACAAATATTCATTTTTTTAGCATTGGTTTCATCATCTTTTGAACTTGTACATTCTATGTTGACCTACATAAGAATTCTTGACATTAACTAGATTCATAGAAATAGATCCTAACTCATCCAAAGAAATAAAAGGAGATGCCTCAAAAGTAGTTATCAAATGAGAAGGTTCACCAAAGGGAAATTTCTTGAAACAATGCATTCCCCTAAAGAATGATTTCTCCCTTCTCTAGATCAAACAAGCAATATTCCTTCAACTCCTTGCTATATCCTACAAAAGCATTTATCACTCTTAGGATCTATTTTCTTCCCCTTCTAGTCAAGGACATCAGCCCATGCATTACAACCAAAAATATTAAAGTGAGGGATAGAGGGCTTTTGGCCACTCCAAGCTTTCCTCCATAGTTACTTCTTTTACAACTCTAGCAAGGTTGTGATTGATAATATAGCAAGCACATGCCACTGCTTCTGCCCAAAGAATTTGGCCCAAGTTTCATTCAAGCATCATGCATTGTGCCATTTCCATCAAGGTCCTATTCTTATGCTCAACAACACCGTTTTGTTTTGGAGTGTAAGGCATTGTATGCTGACACAAAATACAATGCCATTGACAAAATGCCTCAACTCTTTGATAACATATTCCTTTCCAATGTATGTCCTAAGTGTCTTAATCGTGTGACAAGATTGACTTTCAACAAGCAAAATTTAAAACCTTAAGCTTTTATAAGGCTTCACATTTTATGCTTCAAAAATCAAACCCGTGTTCACCTACAAAATTGGTTGGAAAAAGTCAAAAGATATCGAGACCCAAAAAGGGAGGCCTTCTCCATTGGACCACATAAATCACTATGAACAATATGCAGCTGTTTCTTTGTTTTGCAAGATCTGCCTTTTACAAATTTTCCTTTTGATGTTTGCCTAATACACATCCCCCACAAACACCACTTTTAGGAGCTGCCAAAGGTAAACCATGAACAAAATAAGATTTTAACATCACCTGAATACTTCGGTATTCTTATGTCCAAGACATCCATGCAATGCTCCTCCGGGGGGTTGGAAACTTCTAAAACTTGAAGAGTTACCCTCCTTATCAACTACTCCAAAACCTATAATCTTGAAGTCATCAAAATTGGCTTTGACTACAAATATTTCTAGTTAAAATTCAACCTTCTTTCCGGTTTGAGTTAATTGATAATCAGATAGAAGACTGACATTCAACTTTGGCACATAATAAACATTATTGTTGGTTCGGTTATCAACTGCAAGAACCGAACGAACAACAGGAAGTGCACTACTATCCCCAATATATATCTTGTGATCACAACCATTACTATTGGTAAGAGTGGAAAACAAAGTGCCATCTTGTGCCATGTGATGTGATTGCACCCGAATCAACAATCCACTCAACATTGGGAAATGAAGAATTGGCAACAGCAGAGAAAGCATGATCCTTACCAAATTATTTAGCCTTTTCTTGGTTGTACTTGCTTTCTATGTTTTTAAATATATCTATGTTCTTCTTGTAGTACATTTCCTCGTGGTGACCTTTCTTTCTGCAGTAACCACGGGGTTGGAATTCCTTGGGCTTCTTTCCACTTCATTTTGTTTTTATGAAATAAATCTGGAGGTTTGGGATGAGTCTTCTGACCCTTTTGTTTCCTTGGCTTGCTTTTTGCAATGTGTTAAATTTTGGATTAACTTTTCCATGGACAATAACTTCTCTTGATCCTCGATCAATGCAGTGCAAAATTCATCCACATAACGATCAACATCATTTACACAAAGATTTAATTTGGTGGCCTGAAAAGTGAAGGCAACTACCACATATACATCAAGAAGAATTTGATGGATAATGAACATCATCTACTTATTTGTCTTTTTTTGTCCATGCTCTTCAAGATTATGTCACATATCCTTCACCTTGGAAAGATAGTCCTCTATACAATCAAGCTCACTAGCTGAAAGCTTAATGAAATGACCCCTCCAATTGAACTATTGTTGGTTCATTGATTTTAACAATAACTTATCAAGCATTTTTCATGCCATGCTTGGTTCACTGTCTTTTTTGATGTGAAACCTCGGTTAATCAGTAATGGCCATGCTAATCAAGACTTTTTCTTCATCACATCAATTCAGCCACTATTCTTCTTTTCTATGCACTGTAGCTCTTGTTCATCACCTATCATAATTCGCCACAAACCTCTGCTATGCAACAGATCGTCCATTTTTACTTTCCAAAGTGCATAATTTTCCCCATCAAATTTATATTGATTAAGAATTACAGAAGAGAACATTTTAAACTGCGCAGAAATTTTAAACTGCTGTACCTGACAAATATGCAGAAAAGAAAAAAAAAACAACCCAGCGCTGGTAGTTTATGCAATGTTCCTAATTTGGTAAATAAGATAAGATAATTTTATTAATGTCCAAAGAATGACCACAAAAAGTAGCTCAATGGGATTAAAAGATACATCCAGTGAGTACAATATGGTAAATTATGCTTTCAGCTGCTATGCAATGGAGAAACCCCTTTTTAGATCAATTCCTTCTCAACAATGATTGAAGGAAAATGGGATGCAAATTGCAATCCTCTCTGGATGAAAAGAATCCCACAAAACCTTCAAACTCATGATTAGCCAGATGCGCAAACAACTCAGACAGAGAAGTCAATCACCGTGACTCTGATACCATGTAGAAATGATTTGCAAAAAATAATAAGCACACACATGAGAAACACAAGAACAGAAACTTAATATGAGAGTTACAGTAATAGAACACAGATTAGCCATTAAATTTGAATGACAGTGAGATACAATATTTACACAATTTACATACTAGAGGAATCCAAGAAAAATGAGTTACAATCCTCAATAAGTGGCAACTATGAATGGGAATCACTACACACTGAACATAGGTGGTGTTCCAAAACATTGATGTGAGAATGCACAACAGCAGCCATCAATGCATGCACCAGCAACCCTTATTCTAGAGAAAGCGAAGAAAAGATGCTCTGTAACTAGATATTATTATTAACAAAACAGGAGGAACATCGACATCAATGCAGTTATAATCCTTTCCAATAATGAGGCTAAAGAAGATGCCCTAATTGATGGAAATGCTACAACTTGTTTTGACAAAATCCTAACAATAACCTTATACTCTAATTGAAGAAGCCTGGATATTAAGTCCTAAGGTTTCCACATAAAGTTGAATGATGAGATATTGTTCACACCTAAAAGGCAGTATTTGCAGGCATATGCTTTATGGCAAGGAAGTGATCAATTCATAAACTATGTTTTTTGTTTCAGAGATCTTCGTCATGGTCTTGCTAATGGAGATGCCTAATTGATGAAAATGCTACATCTTTTAGCAAAATCCTAATGATAACCTATTGTACTATAATTGAAGAAACATGGATTGACTTAGGCCCTAAGGTTTCCACATAACATAGATTGATGACATATTGTTAACACCAAAACACAGGATTTCGGGGTATAACCGTATATGCTCTATGGTAAGAGAGTGATCAATGCATAACCAATGTTTGTTCCAGAGGTCTTGGTCTCAACTTAAAATAAAAGTTACAAATTTTTGCAGGGAAATTACTGTATAAGACCAGAAATTTTATTTCTGATTTTTCATTATAATTTTATAAGCACACACTAGAATCTTGAGAGCAAATCGAGCAGCCTGGCCAGGGAATATATAGTATGCCTAACATCTAATAGGCGGGATTTGCTGACATATGCTGTATGGTGTGGGAGTGATCAATGCATAAATAATGTTGTTTGTTCCAGAGGTCTTGGTCTCAACTTAAAATAAAAGTTACAAATTTTTGCAGGGAAATTACTGTATAAGACCAGAAATTTTATTTCTGATTTTTCATTATAATTTTATAAGCACACACTAGAAGGTCTTGAGAGCAAATCGAGCAGCCTGGCTAGGGAATATATAGTATGCCTAACGTCTAGTAGGCGGGATTTGCTGACATATGCTGTATGGTGTGGGAGTGATCAATGCATAAATAATGTTGTTTGTTTCAGATGTCTTGGTCTGGTTAATGGAGATGCCCTAATTGATGGAAACGCTACAACTTGTTTGGGTAAAATCCTAACAATAACCTATCATGCTCTGATTGAAGAGTCCTGGATTGACTAGGCCTAAAGTTTCCGCATATTGTTGATTGAGCAGATATTGTTCCCACCAAAAAGGCAGGATTTGCGGACATATATTGAATGGTAAGGGAGTGATCAATGCATAAACAATACTGTTTGTTTCGGAGGTCTTGGTCTCAACCTAAAAAAAAATTGAGATTTTTGTAAATGAACTACTGTATAAAGACTATAAATGTTATTTTTAATATTTTCATTAGTTTTATAACTTTGCTAATGATAAGCGCACAATAGAAGGTATTGAGAGTAAATCGAGTACCCTGGCCAAGGAATATATACTATATAGAATGCCTTAATCCAGGTTAAAACTATCCTTGTACATGAAAAGGAAACACTGCAATGATTATCTTTTAAGTTTTTATGCACATAAACAACAGCTTTGTAACTAATCCTGCTGGCCAGGGAATATATACTGTTAGAAGAAGCTATTATTGTAGATGAAAAGGAAATACTGCAATGATTATCTTTTTATGTTCATAAACAACAGCTTTGTAACTAATCCTGCTGTCTATTACCTGTAGAATGTCAAAGACCCTCTTAGCAATGTACTTTTGCTGAAAATTTGCACCTTTTTGTTGCAATTTATCTGGATGTACACATAGCCTTGCCTTTTGATAGGCTTTCTTCACAGCAACCCCTTCAATGATCTCAATTAGGGGAACTGGCTTCCATCCACTTTCTTGCCAAAGTACCTAAAAGAATTGACAATTCAGATGGCAAAGCGATCAAGATCACAAAAAGATATAGAAATAATGCATATTATAATCCCAACTAATATCATAAACATTAATGCTAGGAAAAGAAAATTCATATTGTTCTGTAGAACAATTTGGCTTCATAGACCCAGAATATACATTTACATTAAGGAAAAAAAGAATTCTCTCTAAGTTGGGAAAAAATTCTGAGAAACCCATACGAGAAAACCAAATAATAAAGTCATGATTAATGCTTTATTAAACAATTTCAAATAATTTAAGAATTTTATACAGCATTAGAAATTTAGAATCCCGATCTGAAAAGACGGAGCTTTACATATTGCATCGTTGAAAGCAAGGCACGAATATTGCCTTCCTTGCCCGCTGACCAGCGTTTTATCTCGCTATCCAATGTTTCTGGGCTTTTCTGCAAACCAACATTACACTTTGTTATTTGTTATCAAATACTAGAATTTTTAATGGAACATTTTTGTGCCACATTATGACACAAAGAAAGAAGCGCCTATAGTTAAAAAGAAATCCTTAACATACAATCTTCTCTGCTTGTTCTCGTTCTGCTTCTAACTCTTTTTGCTTCTTTTCAGCCACTATTTTTGACTGCAGTTACAACAATAAACAAAAAGATAAAAGATGTCATTACAAAGAGCTATCAAAATAGATATATATTATACCCCCTATTTACTAAATGAAAACAAACTTTCCCATAAATGCCAGTTCCTTGGCATTACAAGAAACTATGGGATGACTTTATCGGAGAGGAGCCAAGATGAGAGATAATTTCAGCCAATTTCAAGGATACTCAAGACCAAGCCCTCGCCAGGAAGGTGTTAATGACCCAATTCGAAAATTCCCAACAAAGGCAGAACTTGGGGAAAAATTGCCTTGACTAGTCTTGACTCTAGGGGATTCGAATGGCACAAGAGGGTCTCAAATTGGTTAGGGACTGATATGGGGAGTCTTAGGACCACTCAATAGACTCTCTGATAACTTTATGACAGGTTATAGACATCTGCAGCTCGATTTGGGAACATTGGTAAAAATAGTAAAATTACTAGTAATTTATGGTGCTATTCCCCCTAGGGTATGGGCAGAAATGGCTCTCCAACTCCTATGTAAAATTTTCCTTTAATATTCAAACTAGGGCTAACAGTGCATGCAAGATCTCTAATGATAACCACACATGAATATCTTTTACAGTATGCAGCGAAATATAAAAATGAGAAATAAATCACAACATCACATCACAATATTGACACAATTATTTTGGGTATGGAAACCCCCGGAAAAACCCAAGATGGGAAAATCGGTGCAGCAGTCAGATATAGATTTTATTATGAAAAAATATGGAAAGTTACAATAACTGCAAATTCACCCAAACATGGCGAATGCAGCTACACGACAGAATCACTGGACAAATCCCAGCTAAACCTCAACACCCTCCTATGTGAGTGTACGGCCCAGCTGTACGAAACTTGGTGATCCTGCTACTCGTTTCTCTGTCTTCCCAGCTAAATCCTCTGTTTGACTTTCTCTCCCTGTCTGTATCCTGTCTCTATCGGAATACAAGTGTGTGTCCTCTCCACCAATTGATCTCTCTTTTATAACTTTAGGTAAAGCAAAAACCCTAGTTTCACCTTCACTTTAACTAGTGTTTCAATAAAGTTACTTTAGATCACTTTAATTTATTTTCCAAAGTAAACTTAGGAAAAGTAAATTAAATACAATTGGTTTCCTAATTTAAGTCTTCTGCATGCAAAAACACATGCATGCAAGAAGACCTTCCGTGTTGCTGCTAGTTTAACAACCTATGCGACCCTCCCAACTTGTCAAACAGAGTATGGAAACTGTTATTAGACTTCATTTACTGTCATTTGATATTGTTAAGAGTTCTGCAACAGAGGTTTAAAGCTTCATATTCGAATGCATAAATTCAGTGTTATTTTGCTTAGGGGAAATGACATGTAAATGCTCAACTTTGACTCACAAATGGTGTAAATAATGGTTCCGAACGGAGCACAATGAATATAAACCATTAATAGCATGGAAATAGCTCACTAACAGCATATAACATCAAAGCCAAGTCACAACATATATCAGATATACAACTCCATTGAAATGGGAAATCAACACATGGAAACTAGTTACAACAAATCTTGAAAATGTGGACAATTGCATATATATTTCTATTGATTTCAACTTACAAAGAGGATGGGGAACATATTACAGAGCCATAAATCATTCACCCATGCTTGGGCATCAACTGGACTCAATGGGGCGCAACCACCATTCACACAAGTGCGCCATCATAGAGAAATATTGAAATATTGAAGTGGGGATTGAGAGAATGGAAGGAAAGATGGGTCACGAACAGTAGCAGCCTCCTAACTGCAGTAAACACACTCCATTAAGCTCCAAATGAGAGGTCAGGGTGGCCTCTCCCACAACCAACTTGGATGAGAATCTCACTCTCTCGAAATTGGCTCACTAGTAGGGTAAGTGAGCACTCACCGTGCAATGGACAAGCTAGTGTTTTCCAAAATACCAAAGGCAAATTATCAAATAATCCAAAAGCCATCTCATTCCTCATGACATATTTTTATAACCTTCCTAAGGTCCTCCAAGGTTGAATTCACTTCCATAGGCTTCCTCCAACTCATCCTTGATGTTTAGTAACCTCCGTGACACTTGTCCTTCTCCCCAACTCTTCATCTTCCTCCAAATTCAAACGGCTTCCACCAAACCCCAAATGCGCCCTCTTGGAGGCTATTTTTAGCCCAGACATGTCAGATTGTCACAAATTTGCAATCAAGTCTGACTTGTCATAGAATCTTCCATCATTGTTGTCATAAAACGCAGGGAATCTATCTCCAAGTGGCACCTAGTTTCCTCCTAGCCTCTTCCTCTTCTATGGGGAGTTACTCATTTTCACCCATTCAAATCCTTGGGCTCATGATATGTCACTTGACACCTCTTCACCTTCCAAGAACGTTCCATTACTTATAATTTCGAATTTAGGGTTAAGTCATGACATGTGTAAGGAAGAATCTAGTCACCCGAGGTCTCCATGAACCTCCAAATATCCTTAGGAAGCAATGCCACTTTATTTTCCCCATATTTTTTATTTGTATGACCCAATTTAATGTGTAAATGACAAGCTAAGTTTCTCTTAGGTCCCATAGCTCCCTTGTTGCAATATATTTAATGTGTAAATGACAAGTTAAGGTTCTCTTAGGTCCCATAGCTCCCTTGTTGCAATATTTAATGCCTCCTCCCCAACCTAGGGAACTAGTAGGTGGGTGAAACATTGTCAACTAGTAGTCTCATTGAGATGGGGACATGACAAGGTGACAAAAGGAGGAAAGAAGGGAGGATCTAGGAACAATCAAAAGAAGAAAGAAGATACGGGGTCTTTGGAACAATCAAAAGATGGCACCAACAATCAAAAGAAAAATCTAAGCCATGTAAAGTCTTTTAAGTGCCACAAGTTTGGTCACTATACCACTCAATGTCCTAAGAAGAAGGGGAAGCATAAATGGTGGTACCAACAAAAGCAATTTGGAAGAACTGCAAAAGCTTCTATAGGATCTATGAGCCTGCATCTAGATTGGAGACAACCTTCTCCATGGTGTCATGCTTTTCCACTAACACCTTTTATGGTGTCGGGTGGTACATGGATAGTGGAGCTTCTAGACACATGACAACAAACATATTAGCTTTCTTCAAAAAGAACAAGATTCTAACATGCAAGAGGAGCTTGGTGATGATGCCAAGTACTCATTGATTGGGATGGGTTCTATCTCATTCACGTGACAAGGAGAGGATCTTAACTAACATGAGACATTGTACATTCATGCTTTAAACAAGAATCTTCACTCTGTTGCTTGTCTAACACATCTAAAGTGTATGGTTGAGTTTAATGATCAACAAGTGATCATTAGAAAACACAACCCTCGTCCTAGTCAAGTTTTGGCTAGAGTGTGTTAGGGTGGCCTTTACAAGTTGCTAGCAAATCCAATGAAGCATAGAGCTTGGGTGCATAGTAGTGACAATTTGGATTATCTTTGGCACATATGATTAGGTCACTTGAACTGTGGAGTTTTGCCCCTCTTGAAGAACAAGGTGAAGGGATTGCTTGACTTCAAGGTGGAGACAGCATGAGTGTGGAAGGAATGTGCACTCAACAAGCATGCCACGACTACTTTCCCCTGCAATGAGCGTAGCTCGAGAGGGGCTCTTGATCTCGTAAATTCAGATTTGGGGAGTTGACAATGGCTTACAACCTACGATGGAATGGGTTTGCCGAAAGGAAGAATATGTCCATTATTAAGAGAGCCAAGGATATGGCTCATAACAAATATGTCTATCTTCCTTTGGGTAGTGGCATGTAGTACAATCCTCTACACCCTAAAAAGGTGTCCTCATGGGGTATTTAAGTACAAAACACCAAAGGAAGCTTGAGCTAGTGGGAAACCCTATCACACTTTTGTGTTTTCAATTGTCCTGTATTTATTCATATTCATGAGTAGAAAAGAACTAAATTGGAACCCTCCAGTTTTAAGGGTGTTTGTGCTCAAGACAATGAGTCCTCAAAGGCTTACAAAGTCTACATTCCATCGCAACACAAGATAGTAGTGAGTCGACATGAAGTTTGATGAGGATTCATGGTCCTTGAGGTCTTGGGAGGCTCCAGTTGAGATTGAGGAGGAAGAAACAATTGCTGTCCCAAATGTTGATCCACAAATATCAGAAATTTCAGAATTAGATCAGCAAGGTTGCGGAGATGGAATCAATACTTCAGTACCTTCTAGTTCAGCCAAGAAGCTTAGGTGGCGTTCACAAACATTGCAAGATGCTGGCGTTCACGAACATTGCAAGACACACAAGAGAAAGTTGAAGCTCCAAAGACGTCTTTTCGGGTTAGTCATCCTAGTATAAAGTTTCTAAACTATGTTGCACTAGTGTCTTCCGTTATTGATGCAGAGCCTTCTAGTTACGAGAAGGCAACAAGTGAGTAGGTATGGCAAGACACCATGGTCGAGTGTAACTTCCTCATGACGAATGATGTTTGGAAGATTGTACTGAGACCAACAGAGAAGGCAATGATTCTTTCTAGGTGGTTGTACAAGGTGAAACACGCAATAGATGGAGAAAAAGAGAAATACAAGGCACCTGATGCAAAAATCCTGGAATGTGAAATAGATGGATTCTGCCCATGCAAACACTCATAAGTAGTCATACCAAAGACAACTTGAGCAGATGTGAGGTTGATGATAAATGTTGTACAAACAACCACTTCTTCCTAGAAGGAAGGCTTCATATGTTCTGAGAGTGACAAATAGAACGAGCCATTTCCATGGTAGCCTTATTCTTCCACTCATCCACACATTTTGTTAAGGAGTATAAGGAATAGTCTGTTGCCAACTTGCCAAGAGATGCCATAACAGCAAAGAAACTAATGGAGGTCGCCTTGTTACTTTATCAACAAAACCCTAATAACTAATGAAACCGCAGCATGCCAACAGTAAATTATTCATATCCAAGCTTTATAGGGGCAGATTCAAACTGCCTTCTAGAGAGGTTTGCTTTCGATTTTTCACTCCTTCCTACACGGTTACTTGTGTCAAGAAGGTAGTAAAAATTGTTACTACCTGAACATGCATGTCTTAATTTGCGTTTTCATGGACTTTCTTCTCTCACCATCATAACAGAAAGTATTTTGGAGTTCAGTGGCAGTTACTAGTTGCAGGGAGAGACTTGGAGGCCGCGCACCTTGTTCCATCTTGCCCAAGCACCATTTGTCATTCAAATGCCAAGAACAAAGATGTAGAAGTATTTTTGGCTTGATGGAGGCTTTTCCGAAAGCATATCTCACCATGAGGTTCCATTAGGGCGCATCACATATGATAAGCAAAAGGGTTAATGAGCATAAAAGGAGGGACACCCTTCTTAGAAAGGTGCCACATGGCATTAAAGTGCACTTGAACTTGCCAAAGGCCTACCTAAAGTTGAATGCCCTCTTCAAGGAAAGCATCACAGCTTAGTAGGTATTAAATGGAAAGATATTGGGAAATTGTATCCTCTTATATTTTATACTTCAGTTATTTTATTTTTAAAAAATATAATAAAATAAAATAATTATTTTTTAAAATTGATTTTATTATATCTTATTTTTAAATTATTTGATTTTGAAAAATAATATAATAAAATAATAATTTCTTTTATTTAAGACCATGGACTAAATCAACATTAATTACAATCGTCATCTTTAATTTTTTCATCGTCATATTTTTAATTAATAATCAACATTGGGATTATTTCGTATGCCTATAACTCCAACTAAATATAAACAAGCGCCCACTTGTATCTAGAGTAGAAGAATTTCCCTTTTTCCCGGGCACATTTTATTCTTTCCATATATAATATCTTATGAACTATTAATTCATAAAGATCACAGTTTGTACGAAATTTTATTATGTAAAATTGTGCTTCCACTTACTGGTTGTATAACGTACCAAACGCTCACCGCTTTGGTGCTGGCGTTCCATCTCCAATCCTTTTCTCCTAATTTCTGGAGTCTTCCTCGCAGTTGCTCCATCTGCCACGAACAGAATATGGTAAATATGAAAACAGATTATTCACCAAGATATATCCGTCTTAAGTGTAGCAAAGCATTAAAATTGTGTTTCGTTTAAAAACTGGAATCAACTACTGTACTGATTATGCCCTTTCTAGCGGCTGTAAAACAAGGAAAATTAATAATTCGTCTAGCGGCTGTAAAACAAGGAAAATTAATAATTCTTCTAGCGGCTATAAAACAAATACTTTATGGAAGGAAAATTATATAATTCGTGGGCTTTTGGGGATAAAGAAGCGTTTCCCCTACAAAAAGAATGGCAAGGATAAGCGTTGCGATACTAATATATCAAATTTAGGTGTTAATAACAATGTGGCCACGGTGATTTAATGAGTACTCCACGTCAAAACTGATACCCAAAAACAAAAAAATTACCAGCATGTGATTCTAAGTTGTTTTTCCTTTCCGATGGTATTAAAATCTCACGGAAAACTACCGGTTTCTCACACTGCCATCTCTCTATCCTTTGAGAGACTTCCTGCACCTGCATTTTTTATGGAAGAGACCAAATAAATTATTTTAAGCAAAAAGCTAAACCAGAGTATTTACAAAACTAGAACGCAGACTTGTAATCAATGAGATAATTCGTTTCAGGCATACCATGCTTGGGATGTCAATTGAATAAGGATCCGCCAGAGCTTCCCTACGGACTTCATTTATCAACTTTTCCTTAGTAACTGTAGGAGAGGCAGCTGAATAAATATTTTCTTCCATTGTTATTTGGCTGCAAATGACCTCTCTAACTGAATTTGAACTTGTAGATCTTTCAGCGGTCTGCTGGTCAATAGACCTTTTACTGAACGCTTTCTTCTTGCCAATATCTTTAGCAGTTTGTATCCTGGCTTCTACATTCCCTAAAGTATCAACATCATTACTTTGCCTTTCTAATTTACCCCCTTTGGCATGATGTGCCAATGCTTCTGCTATCCTTCTATTTAAAGGTGTCTCTTTTGCCCATTCCTCTGTTTCTTTTGTTGAAAGAATCAAAGGATTAGATGGACTGCCAGTATCTACTTCAATATCCTTCTCTGGAAGAAAAGCAAAGGTCTCTCCTTTCTGGGCATTAATTTCAATAACATATGATCCAAGATCATCCGATTCTTCACCACTGTCAACCAGTGGTTCCGATCCAATCCCTTGGCTTACTTCTTGTGCACTGGAGGCCCCAGTATCAGTGTGAATTTCCTTTGCTGAGGAAATCTCTGATGAACCTACAGAAGGGTATTCACTCTCCTGATTTGAATGCATCCCTTTTGACTCCGGAACCCAATCTCTCCAACTCTTTAACTTGGCTTGCGCATGAAGAGCCCGAGAAGGAGAGGAAACCACTAGGCGTCTGTGTTCCGTAAAGGGCACATCACTAGCTGATGACAAACGTGCATTTTCAAAACCCTCGTCCGCCATTTCTATTGATTTGACGGACTTAGCAGTATCGGAGCTAGGCCTTTTTATAACCGGTTTAGAAACTCCCCGATTTATACGCGTATGCAATCTGTGGATACTGTTTCCCCACTCGTCATCTAATGTATTGCTACAAGATGGGATTTGAGGAGTAGAATACAGCTTATCATAGTTCAATCGAGCTGGACTTTGTAGTATAGATTCCCTGGTTTCGAGGAAAGATTGGAAACGAGAATTAGAGGTCCGTGGGGGCAACCCACCAAGGTCCTGATACTTTTTACGCCCCAGCAACATTTTTTTGGCTTTACTAGAGCTTCCGAAAGGTATTTCCAGTAAATCTGAAGAGTGAGCCTGTGGAGAAGACTGAGACTGTGGGGAAGACTGAGCGCTAGATACATTTGTAACATCCAAGCATTTGATCGGACCATGGTGAGGAGAGGTGCCAAAGAGAGGATACTCTGTTTGCTTTGAAGAGATTCCAGCCTGCCTGTACAGACAAGGTATTCATCCCTTCAGTTCAAGGGGTCCAAAAGTATTTTAATGTACTAAAACAACAGTATACATTTTCTGTGGGATAGACTGAATGCTTTTAGTTTCCTTTTTATTCTTGTTTCAGACTAGTATCTATACTGGCACAAACCAATATAAACCGAGGTGTTATATGCATATTCATTATGATAATGAATATTAAACTTGTATCTCTTCATAATCCCTAATCCCTCATTTGAATTCTAAGACTTCATAATAACTAATGTGTTGTTCAAATTCAGTCTCCCTTTACATATATACACAAGAAACACAATAAATCATCCACCAATCCAAACTGTAAAATTGCAATATCAAGCACAAACCTATAGGTATTTGATACGATCAACATACTAGGATATCCCTGACCTTCACGATCTAGAGAGATGTATAAGAGCCCGGTTTAGATGGATTTATAGTGGCTGTTCAATTCAACGAACCCATGCACCCAACACACCGTTTGACTCAATAAACCACTACCATTATATGCATGCACACCTGAGCACAACAGAGTCACGGATCACCCCACTCCCATCGAAGCTATAGAATGCATCGATAACGTAATATAACACAGACATAATTGTGGCAATAAAGTAATACGAAGCGAATCAGAGCAATGCCTGCTACTTAATGCAAATCAAAGCAAAAAGCGGAACGGCTATAAAGGGCGTGGTGAAATTCAAACCTGAGCTTTAGAAGTGGAGATCCAGTGCCGAAGGCTTTGTGCTCAGCAATTCTGGATAGAGGAGTCCGAGCAGGGCTGAGATTTCTGGGCGTGGATCTGGAAGTTACTGAACACTTATCAGATGCTTCTCCCGCACTAGAAACGGGATCTGGATTGAAGATATCGTTGTAAAATTCATCGTTAACATATTTCCTCCGTGTTTCTCCAAATACAGGAATCTCATCAAACAGACGTAAACGCGAAAACCCACTGGAAGGCGCCAGCAATAAACGCCCTTCTCCATGCTCTTTGGGAGATTGCATAAAAGAAATATACTTGGGGGGACCTCCAAACACATCGTTGTAATCGTCGGCCGAATCTCCTGTATATGAATTACGGGCTGAAAGCTTGGGTGACACATTTGGATCGAGATTCATTGCTCCGAAGTTTTTCAGGAAACCATAATTCATTCTTCTGTTATTATCAGAATATGAATATTCGTAATCCTCCATCTTGAATATAGCCAGAGCTTGGAGATCAGAACGTGCCAATCTGATTGGTCTGGTTCCAAATATTCAGCTAAAAAAATAATTGGCGGATAATGCAGAGATGCCACAATAGAAGAATCGGAGGAAGAGCCATCATATTCGAAGAACGCGACAGAAACAATACCAAGGGGCCCATGGATTTCGGTTGATCTAATCTCCAGTCAGCGCTTTCCTTCTCAGCCGGCCTCTGAGAAAGGCATACTTCATTAAAATCCCTTCAAATTGTACAAAGACATTCCTTTCATTAAAAGTTCTTTAATGATAAAATTCCTTGAATGAAACAAAAATAATGCTGCGCCATTAAAGAGATGCCTAAACTAAACTTTAAGGACTTTGACCTTCTATTTATAAATCGTGATTAAACTCTTACTTTCAGCGCATTACCAGAGCATAACTATTGTTTTGTGGTAATGCAATAATATTCAGTTTAAAGAAATACTTGCGAGATGCAAATATCATGGGACCAGATAAAGATAGGGCAACAATAATACCAATAACGCCAAAGTCCCTTTGGAATCTTGCCAAATTGACGTTCAGTTATCGGTATTCATCACAGCCATCATTTAATCAAAATATACGTCACTGAAGACCCTTTACATAAAACAAGCATACTCCTGTACCATTAAACAAAGCAAATACCTGATATGAACCATTAAAGGACCATCCAAACTGAACTTCGAGGGTTTTCACCGCGCATTAGTACAGCAAAGAACTTTATCGGTTCAAAACTCGCCTGAAACTCTTCCGTTCCGCGTATTCCTAAAGCAGAACTGTTGTTTTGTGCTCAGTTTGTGAATGAAATATTATCCATTTTGTGCTTCGTATATACGGACGAGATCAATATCATCCGACCGTGCCTAAAGAAAACGCCAAACGAAACAACTCTCGACAGCTAAGACTCGCCAACCCACAAAATGCAAAACATTTCCGTGAGGATTTACCTCTTTCGATGCAACCCCAAACCATTTCTGAGCGAAAGCCTGTCAAATGCAGATTATTAATAACGAAACCCACTTCTTCCAGCTTATCTGACAGGTTACTATAACATAAAGACTAAATACGACAGAAAATACGAAGAAAAAACGTTTCTTTAAGCCCCTGACAGGCTTTGGTGCGGGGAAAACCCCGGCAAACTCTGTCAACAAAATCATTTTTTAAATCTAGATGTTTTACTGAGCATTTAAATAATCCACCGGAAAAGGCGCGCAATGCTTGTAAAGAAATTCTAAATCTGTAAAGCTGGGACGAAAATTATCACTTTCGCAACCATTCTAAAGTCTTTGATGCAGAACTAACCAGACATCTTCAATCGGCACACTATTTTTTTAATTTAGACATATTCTAGCCATTAAATTACAATTGTCCGTATGTAAAATTGGCCCAATTTTTCATCCATTCACAAAACATACAGCCTACAACAGCATAAAGTTTTAAAACATTGAGCTCAAAATCTCTGGAATACAAAACTTCAAGCCAGAAAACTTTGATCTTGCTAGAAGAATGCCATACCAGGAAGAACCAGCAACCTCAGCGTTTTACCAGTAGAATTTTCACATGACAGTTTTTGACCTTAGATTCAGTCATTCACCTTAAATCTGGCACCAAAATGGAGTCCAAAATGCAGCAAATTCGCCTGTGACCTCCATTATTACGATCCCCGCTTATTGCATGAATTCTGGAGCGGCAATGAGGGGATCCGTGTCAGGAACGGTCAGAATCCCCATGTCTGAAGAACACATTTTTGGTTTTCAGGAGAGTTTGAACTTTGGACCTAATTTATTTTTTATTATGTTTTGTTTTATTTATTGTTTCTAAATTTTGATGTTTTAAAAGACATTTAAATTTATGAGTAACAAAACTTTTAAATAACATATTGAAAAATAAGACATTTAAATATATGAGTAACAAAATTTTTAAATATTATATTTGAAAAAAAAATAATAAATTTAACTTTTCAATTTTAAACGGAGTAAGCTATCTATTCGACCATTTGCACCGGGGTCCACCTGACCCGGTCGGGTGATAACTTACTCAGTTACTTGGGTGATAACTTACAACCGATTCCAACACCTACTTTCACGCCAACTTTGCTCTACAATTCATCCATTCATAAATTTAGCCATGAAAATTCTTGTTTTTTAAGTGCAAGTTTAAAATTGTCACTTATGATTCCAATTTTTATGAAAATTGCAAATGTATATTTAAAACTGTAAAAATGAAAGATCTAAAACTTGGAACATTTTACCAATTTCCTTGTAACAATTAATCAACTCTTTTGTTTGTTTTATGTTCTTGGTCTCACTTTCAGAGAAAGATAACGGAGAAATCTATTACCCAACAGAATCAAGTGGACCCCGGTGCAAATGGTGGGATAGATAACTTACTCCATTTTGAATTAATAACAAACACAAATATTATCAATATCCATGTATAAAATTTAAAACTATATCCAAATGGATGTGACCATTGAAAATAACGGTGAAAATTTAAAACTATATCTACTATGTGAAAGAAAAATAACGGTGAAAATTTAAAACCATATCTACTATATGAAAAAAAGAAATTATTTATGATTATCGATAATTTAGAGTTGTTAGTTTAGAGGAAGTATAGTGTAAGTTAAGACTTTGTTGGTAATAGATTTAAATTTTGGTGGAGTATGAAACATTCCTCTTGTTTTTGTTAGTGTAGAGGAAGTATAGTGCAAGTTAAGATTTTGTTGGTAAGAGATTTAAATTTTGGTGGATTATGAAACATTCTTTTTCTTTTTGTTTTATTAAAGATATTAAATGATTCATTATGGATAGAGAGGATAGCATTTTTTTATAATTTAAATTAGATTTAAAATAAATATTAGTTCATTAGTTCTCTAAAATTATATGATTTCATTTAAAAGTCATTTAAAATTATATGTTTTTATTTATTTATGGACGAGGATGAGTATTTTTTTAAATGATTTTCAAAATTTGACATAAATAATTATAAAAGATATATATATAATTGGTAGTTGATAAATGGATAAATGTGTATGGATCACTTATAGTTCATGGATGAATAACCAATCTGTTCATGGCAGATAATTATTTAATTATTAGCACAACAAACTCCATTGATAATTATTTAATTACTAGCACAACCACTTAACTTGATGTTGGTAAATACTAATAGGTCACAAGTTAAGTGACATTAATAAGTTATCAATCACTTGTTCTTTGGTTATTATAGTTAAATGAGTTATCCCTCACAAACTAGGAAATATTCATGCATCCGTTAGGAAATATTCATGCATCGATGACCAATTATTTATGCATCAATTATTTTTTATATTTTTTTAACAGTTATTTATTTTGAATTTGTAAGAGTGTCATAGAATCAATGTGGATAGTAAGCTTATCTCATAATCATGGAATCTAGAAAAAGCATAGATGTTTATCTACCCCAAAATCTCAAATAAAAATACCTATGAATGTAACAAATAATTTTTTATTTTTCAAAATAAATTTACTTAACTATACCTTGTTTTTAAAGTAAGATGGAACCCTTCGTATGCATAGGCTTTGGCTTGCCGTGACAGTCTTTCCTATATCCTTTGCATGCAACGAGATCCCCTCACTGGGCTTATACCCGCATGCTTTTGCTATCAAAGAGGTTCAATCCTCTCTTGTCGACCTCCATCCAAAGCTCTTTCAAGTGCTTCATGTTGACTGCTTGTCCCTTCCGCCCTTGCCTCGTGGGTCAAGTGAGCCTCCGCCGCATGGGCCTCGTGGGCTCTAGCCTCGTGGCATAATATCCTCCGCCTCGTGAACTTCGGCCTCATGATTGGCAACCTCCTCCCCTACCATTTGATGCGATTGCATGTCACCTGCAATTGGGTTACTTAAGTATACCTATTACCACTTTTCATGATGGTTATATGAACATTTTTTCCAATCTTTTTCTTTAAATTTCCAAGTTGGTTAAAATAAAATATTTTACTTTTATATTTTTATATATGTATTTTTTATTCATATTAAATGTTAATTTTTTTTATTTAAATTTATCTTATATATCTTAAATTGTAAAAGTGTTTCTCACTTTTCACAACACAACTAATATGAGTGTGTGTGTGTGTGTCTTACTTTTCACAACAAAATTAGAATATGTGTGTGTGTGCATGAGATTGTGGGAAGATTAGGTCCATGCCCCATAGCTTAACCTTGTTCTGGATGGCTCCCATCCTCAACCTCTAGCCCAAAGGTCCTGGTCAAATGTGGGAGGTTTGCATTACACTCATAGTGCACATATGAGTGGAATGTTTTTTTTTTCAGCGAAAAGAGCCACCTTGATATTCCATCCCCCGGAATCAAGGGTGGGCATAGGCCTACTTGAGAATGGACCCTGAGTCTCTAGCCCCAACTTCAGCCAACACCGTTAAACCATCATCCTCTGTGTTAACACATGAGTGGAATGTTATGACCCACACATGAATGTTTTTGATAGATATGACTTTTAAAGTCTTTGTACAATGTGTTTTATTTCAATTATTAAAATGCACAATATTTTTCAAGGAAAAAAAATAAGTGGAAAACATCTCTCTCTTGTCATCCTTGAGGACGAAATCTAATAGTTATGGTTATAGCCACAATTTTAGTTGTGATCGAGCTATAACTTGAATGATGAGGAGGTATGTTTTGCACTATCCCCACCTAGGTTCAAATTCCTAAGGAGACCTATATGAATAAGGCTGGTAGCTTAGACGCCCCTTGGAATAAAAATACTCTCAAGTATACTTTGAAACATCTTGAAATCTAATAGTTATGGTTATGGCCACAATTTTAGTTGTGGAGCTATAACTTGAATGATGAGGAGGAATGTTTTGCACTATCCCCGCCTAGGTTCAAATTCCTAAAGAAACATATATGAATAAAGCTAGTAGTTTAAATGCCCCTTAAAATAAAGATCTTCTCGAATATACTTTCGAACATCTTGACCCTTACTAAATCATAAATTTAGTTTTATTGACTTTAAAATTTATAATAACACATCATCAAATTTAAACCTAATTGTGGTCCCTAATTGTGGTCCAAATAATTTCAACCAATTGTTAAAGGTTTAAAAAAAACACTAATATAAACTACTAATTATTGCATATTTGAATGTAGAGCCAAGTAGTTCTAAAAAGGTAAAAGATACTCATGGTCATATATTTTATATTTCATTAACTAATGATGAACAACGTTGACGAAGAGATACTTGTTCGTTAGTGAATGATTAATGAGGATAAATTCTTAAGGTATTGAATTCCTTTTTTGATTTGATTTTCTCTGTCTTTTTTCTAGATTTTTATAAAGTTAATGACTTTGAAATTGAATAAATTCAAAGAGTGCAATCATAAATCATGTAGGAGCCTTACAAGCCATGATTCAAAGGGTCACGACACTATGATGTCAACTTCAGAGTGGGATTTTGATGGAGCATGGAGTAAAATATGTATATGCAATCCTTTTCTTGTTTTATACTGTTTATAAAGTGGTATATACATTGTTTTATACTGTTTATAAAGTGGTATATACATTGTTATTGTAAAAATAATTGAAAGATGTATATTTTAGTAAGAAAGGGGTACAATGTAGTATCATTACAGAGAAAGTGATTGATGAGATGTATATATTATAATGAGTAGGATTTTATATATAGTGTGTGTGTGTGTTTGATTTACAATTTATTTTCAAGTTGAATGTGGTTATATGACCTTGGTTTGAAAATGTTATATGTTATAATTCTAATTTGATTTGGAGAATATGGTTGTATGACCTAGTGATGTTATTCTTATACGGAATGAGTGGTTATAACGAGTTTTTGTAGTGGTATCCACAACCGTCGATCCAACATTATTGTTTACACATATTTAAGCTTTGTTTCATGTCGAATGAGTGGTCATACAAGGTTATATGTTGCATGATATCAACGAACCTCAACCCATTCGTTATTGTTCACACATAGTTAAGCTTCATTTTTTTAACGGGAACAATAATTTGTATTAATATATAAAAACAAATATACATATCACCTTCGGGCCTTCATAACAGAGTTCAAAATCAAAGTTGGACAATACAAGTCCATGAAATTTCCTGCTTTTCGTCAGCTCTTTCTAATATACAAAATTACTGAATCTTCCAATTCCTATGCTACTTCCTCTAACATTGTATATTCTAACAAATTGGCTACATAAGTATATGCAAAAAACATAGCAAAAAATTATAAGAAAATACTAAAACATCATTGTTGGGTCAGATTGACCGCTTCATTCAGCTGCACTGTGGAGGCTTCTTCCATCAAGGAGGCCTCTTCCTGCTTGCATGAATGACCACTGTTGACTATGTAGAGCCTGTCTAAGTATGCCTGGAATTCACTGAGAATTTCCTTCAACTGAACAAAGTGGGTCTCATTCCTCTCATTTGCATCTATACCTTCTCTTGAAGTTTGTGTTTTATGTCAACCATAGCAAACAACACCTCCTCATACTAAGTATTTTCATTTATTTCCATGTCTAACAACCTATGCCTAATATCCTCAGCCTAATCACCAACCTGAACCCGATATATTCCCTCAATATCGTCTATGTGAGAATCAATGCAAGTATTATCGACTAAGATTCTCATGTTCTCCTCCAAGAATGTTGTGGAAACCTCAAAGACACATCTTAACATCTGATTGTAATCTACCATAATGTTTTTCACTCCATTATCTCACCCAATACCTTGTCCATTGTGTTATTCTCCAAATATGAGAAGAAGTATATATAAGGATCAATTGTCTTGCTCTCCTCTTGGCCTTTGAAAACAACAACACCGGTTCTCCTCCCAGTGACATGCAAATAATTGGAGCACTTATTGGCTCTTCAAGAAATGACAAGCTTGGGAGCATGCTAGAGATCAGCCATATCCAGCTGCTTGATTGTTGCAAGAGAAATGTAGCAATTCATTCGAGTGAGGGTGGTGGAGAGTAAAGATCCCAGGCATGAGCTCTTAATGCTTGTAACCTGAACTGCATTTCAATTGTCCTACGATGCAACACAATGCTTCCTCGGTGGTCGTTGCCATCCCATCTCCTTAAAGGAGAGGTTGAATTGGCTTGGGCCCTCCCATGATGCTGACAAGGCCACAAAGTCTTGAGACCCCCCAATAAATAGAAAACAGGGCCAACTACTTAGTTTTGAGAACATGAATCCCACTTGATGAAGGGGTTATAATTATTAATCTTTATTTTGCCTTGCCTTACCTTGCATCCTAAATTGTCAAGTCTATCAACTTCCTTCTTATTCTTACGTTTGACATGGAAAAAATGGACATTTATGATATCATGGATGAAAGCCCAAATTCTTTTTTGAACTCTTCCAACCTTTTTACCTTTGCCAGAGTAAATGTCTTACATCTTTTGAATAACAATTTGAGAGTCTCCAGCTCGAACGGGTGTGGATTATTAGTGTCGATTGATATAAAGTCACTTGTTGTAAATGGAGGTCACGAGATCAAGTCCCACCCGGTTTTACCTGTGTCTCATGTCTTGCAGGCGAGTGTGGGAATAGATGCCAGTTCGATTGCCCCAGCCACGTTTATCTTTCAGGGAGAGGGAAATCGGTGCAATCCCGACCAGATGATTGAGTAGCTTCAGTTTATCCATCTCTAACGCTTCTGGACAATCCGGCAATGCCCAAGATACCCAGCGATTTCGCTGATTCACCTCCCAATTTGATATACTCCACAGCGATAACAGGCCTCTCGTCTCCATCCAGAATTGCAATCGGGGCAGACGTGGAGGTAGATTGCCATGGATCGTGTCCCTCCAGAGATTTATATCTTTTCCATTACTCGGACTCCAGCTTAATTTTTCGATAAATTGGGGCAGCGATTTTTTACACAGGTTGAAGACTGGTGATCCCTTCATCTTCACGTGGTTTCCTTCCAAACATCTAAGCTTTGGTCCAGGAAAATATTTAATTTTAAGAACCCGACTGCACCAAGTTAGCTTAGGATTTAGCAAGTTCCAGAGTAATTTGGCCCCAATGGCCAAATTTTGACAGTGGAGGTGCCTGATTTGAAGTCCTCCCTCATTTCTGGGCAGCTTGACGGTTTTCCATCTTACCAGAGCATACTTTTTACCTCCTCCGTTGTTCCCACCATTCCAAAGAAAGGATTTCAGCAATACCTCAATTAGGTTTATGATTTTGCCCGGTGCTAGGAGAAGAGAGCATTGGTAGAGCAAGTAGCTGTTCAGGACAGCTTTAATTAGAACAACCTTCCCTGCTAGATTCAGCCATACAGTCCCCCATCCTGATATTTTTATTTTTATTTTTTCCACTATGGGATTCCAGTCCGAAGATTTGGATTTTAATTTGACAATAGGCACCCATAGGTATTTGAAAGAATCCCAACTTACCACTCCGTTCATATTTAGAATTCGAGTTATGTCTGACATTTCTCTCGGATTGATCTTCCATCCAAAGATCTGACTCTTCCTCAGATTAATTTTGCTTCCGGAGGCCTGGCAATAGTAGTTCAATTCAGCTTTAAATCTACGAGCTATGATCTGGCTGGCACCTCCCATTAAGATAGTGTCATCGGCAAATTGAGAGTGGTTAATGTCTTTGACTCCGCTGTCTAGCCTTATGCCTAGCAACTCCTGCTCTAGTCTAGCATGTTCCAGTTGGAAACTGAGTACCGAGGCCTGAATGGTGTTAGGATATTTAGACACTTAGGAGTTAGTTAAGATCAACTTGTGTAATATATCCATTAGGTAAAAGTGTGTTTCTTTAGTATGCATTAGTATGCA
>LPNX010960171.1:0-41644 GCA_001517045.1 Pseudotsuga menziesii | reverse complement strand
GGTAAATATCTTCCGATATATAACCTGTAACTAGCTTTTAAATAATCTCTTCTTTAATGCTTATATTAAAAACCCAGTTAATCTTGGTGAATCTTATGTTTATGGATGGAATAAAATTTATCTTTTACTTCTGTAGTTGTAAATGAAACAGAAATTTGATAGGTTTTAACCCTAGTTCAAGTTTAAATTTTAGTTCAGTTTATAAAACTAAAACTCTGTTGGTTTGTAATACAATAAAAGTGTATGAAAGAAAACAGCTCTCTGTCGAGTGTTACCCCATTTCTGGTTTATTCTTTTGCGTTTTTAAGATAGCAGCTGGTTCTTCTTTTAAAAAGAGGAAACCAATCATTAAGCTGTGAATAAACCTTATTAAAGAAGTTACTGTGGGGTAAAAAATTGTTTTACTGTTTCTAAAAAGTTTGTAGGGTTTATACCCTTCCACAATTATAATTGTTAGTATTACTTATGTTTCTTCTTGTAAATATCATTAGTCTAAGCGTATTAGTTTCTACATTAACTTCTACTCTTAAGCAAGTTATAATGCATACCTTATACTTTACCTAACCTGTACTATTATTATGATGTCTTACTATTATTTCTTAGTGTTTGTAAAACATGTATATAATACATAGAGTATCATTATTAGTTTATGTATAATCTATTTAATTTTACATTCTATATAGTAAACCTAGATATGTACTTGAATTAATTCTATCTGTCTATCTGAATAGTATTAATATACTTATAATTATTTTAATATTAATACAACAATAATATTATTCTATTGTTTTATGATTAGTAAGCTAGAAATAACCAATACATAGTTTGTATATTTTTAAATATTATTATGAGGACTGAGTATAAGTCCAAATAATTCAAAGTATTTAATCTTTGTTTAGTTTATGTAAATGTAGCTCCTGTATAAGCATTACTACTCCTTAGTCTTATAAGATAATATAAAACAGTTCTTCTAAGTTGTCCTTAAGCTGTATTTATAAAATAAAGTTAACATTAACAGGTTAAAATAAAACTGAAATACTGAGTAAATCTTAATTCTGTATCTAGTTCCTGCTTTGAGTTGTTTTTCATGTAAAGAAATTATTTGAAAACCAGGAAAGAAAGGTTTAACAAATAAATAAACCTGTGACTAAGTTCTGCGTTCTTTTAAGATCAGTATCAATCAAAAATAAATTACAGAATGTCATAAACTAATAAAATAAGAGGCACTGGTGAATAACAGAAATAATTAGTTAGGAAACTCAGTCTAGAAAAGTATGTTTCTGAGACTGAATCACCGTGCTAGAGTACTATCTGGTAACACCAGATGTGGAAAAACACGGTGTTACTAACAAAACTTTCTACTAACATTCTAAAGACTAATTTACAGATACCATTTGATTACAGAAACATAAATACTTATAACATTCATCCATTTGCACTCAGAAAAACATAAAGAAATAAATAAAAACATGTTTAATGCTGTGGACAACAACAGCAATGGGAGGCCGTTCCTCCCTACCAAACTCCTGGAGAGCGCTCAAACAGCGACTTCTCAGGACCCCCGAGCTTGCTCTAGTCTCCCTGGATTGGAACTAGGTGCAGCAAAACTGATACAGTCTTTCAACTCTGAATCAACTCAGAATTCTTAATCAGTTCCCTCAGCTCAACTAGCTGAAATCAGCATCAAGTTTCTGCAAAGATTCACTCAAAATCACTTCCTTACTAACTTTCTCTTTTCCTCAAATGAAACTCCTGAATCACATTCAGCTGAATGAATTCTTCCTGGAGTAAAAACTGAGCAGCCTTTGCTCTCTTCATTGAGTACTTTTAAATATTGCCTAGGTCTTAGTTGGGTTAACTGTCATTTAATGAGCCACCTTCTCACATTCCACTTTCTTGGGGAATCATGACCCCAATTATAGGGAATTTGCCACCTGCAACTTAGGAAGTGCTTGAGGATGCTGCCACTTGTCCTTTGCCTCTCCACCTAGTTCCAACACCCAGTTTGACCAGTAACCTCTTTTAACAGCTCTCCCATGCTGTTGTCTCCATAATTTATTTATTATTAATAAAATATTCTCAATTACACTCCATAACCGTTGACTCTGCTGAGTCATCAATCCCTACTTAGGATTAAGTTTAACATAATGTTTCAGAAAATAATAAAACAAATTACATAATTTTACAAAATTGGGGTATGTGACACTTTACTTGGTTATATGGACATGTAGTATGTAAAGGGTGACTAATATTTTTTCTAGGCCTTATAGTTTTATGATATTTACTCATAAATTTGGGCTTAATGTGTTAGTTTTTCAACATTAATCTAGCATTATGTTAGGATCTTTACTGAGAGAATAACAAGTACAGCAATCAAACACAAGAGACAATGAACACAGTGTTTTTGATCGGGGAAACCATAAATGGAGAAAACCCTACAACTTCCTCAGAGATAGAATCAACACAAGATGTAAAACCCCAAAACAGTAAGATACACTCTCGACAGCAGTAATCTTCTTCTTGTCTAGCCCCGATGTCTTTCCTTCCTCAACTATGTGCCACACTTGAGTGTGTGAGTGATGTGTGTTAAATAGAGATCCCAGATCTCTATTTATACTAATCTCGGCATGACTAAAACCCTACTAGGGCCGAACTCTACTTGGAGAGTCTAATAACCCTCGTGCCCCTGAACTGCAGGGACTTTAACCCTTACACAATCAGAGGGTTACCCACTATGACTTGAAATCACTTGTTTACATTATTGATCCTCCCGATCGGAACATCGGGGCATGACAACATGACTCAGATACATGATAGATACATCCCAGAATAAACATTGGGTTACAATACATAAGATACATAGATGAATACATTCCGAAGTTACAAATAAATCAACATAATGGGGGTTGTTAGAATAATCAACCCATATTTACCCATAATTGACATTAATTAATCATTTTTGTCCTATTCCTAGATTCCTCACTATGCTAGTTGGCCTCCACATGCACCTAGAAGTCAACACTAGGTAAAAATGGGTCATGGATCGCTTTGGAATCATCTTGAAAACATTTTTATCATGTATGATTTTATTCCTAGTTTGTAAAATCACATTTCTTCTTTTCCTGAAAGATGCCTTGCTTTACAACAATTTTAAGTGAAAAAGGAAAAGCTAGTCGAGGAGTAACTTCCTTGTTTTTTTCCCACATCATCCTCCTTCATTTTATTAAAAAAAAATCATGGAAATAATATATTTACATCACTTATTATATTTACTATCTTATTTTTCCAATTCGTGAGCATCTTCATATATTTGGAAAGTCTTTTTTGCACCTATGGGGGATTTGACTAGTTTTAGTAAGCCTTATTTTTGAACAATTCGAATAGCCACCTTATTATTTCGAATATCTGATGTCATTATATATTTGAGAAGCATATTATTTCATATTTTTTTATGATGTACACTTCTTCAATACATGATTAATTTATGCTCCGATTTCAGTCTCCTTTTGTGTGAATTTTGCATGTTTGATTAACAGTTTTGTGAGTGTAATTGTTCTATCACATGGGTTCAATTTCCACATATATTTATGTTGAATTTGAACCTAAATATATTCTATATCCATTTACAACTCCTATTCCAAATCAAAGGCCTTAATGGGCCCAAAAGCTCATTGAATCAGTTGGGAAGGTGGTTCGGAATCCAAAAGACAGAAGGAGAACAACGCCCCACCATTAGAATGAACATGTTGCACTCTCCCATGTAGTTTCACTACCTTAAAAATTGTGCAAAAAACTTCTATATAGATGCTATATTATGGTAAGGACATATAAATAATTGGGCTCCCTGAAGAACAAATTGGATGATTTCACTCTTCCTCAAGAACGAAGAGACAAACACAACATTCATTAGATCAGAAAAACATTGAAAAGTTCACATGCTTAGTTCTAGGATGTTTATGCATAGAGGAACCAATATCCTGCATTGCCGCTCCATAGATTTGCGGATTACAACAATTTTTTCACAAGTTTTTGCTCAAAGAGAAATTTTTTCTCCAAGTATGGAAGCTTGTTTCGTGATTACCTCCTTATTTTGAGGGTGGATTTTAACCACTAGGTTTTCCTCATTTTACTTATTTTATTAAGAAATATTATAATTCATTTATATTGTGTGGGTGACTTTTGTCCTAGTTTCCAAGGCCCAAGTTGTCCAAAGTTAGGATTAAGGGGGGGGTGTTAGGATTAATTAATCCTCCTTTATCCAACATAGTATAGTTGGTCATTTTTCCTAACTTAGGAAGTTATTATCATTGTACTAAAGTATAAGGCACACACCTATGGTTTATCTACCATGTATTGCATCTGCATGCATGAGTTTATGCACCCAGGGACAAATGTCTACATTTTAGGATCCCACTCTGAGTGCCGCCACCAGTATCCTTTAGAAGACCTTTCTAGGTAAGAAGTTATGTTAAGTTATGTTCTAGTTACTATCGGTTAAATCACAATCAGTTATCCTAGTGGTAGCTTTGCATTATTCAAGGTAATATAGCACCTTGTGGCCACCTACCTCATCAGTTAATTGATTGTAGACTGATTTAGTCATCCAAAATTAAGATAGTGAGCTCCAATTGTGATATTTCCACACATAGTTAGATAATAAGTCAGTTATAATTGGTATATTCAAATCCTATATTTAGAATTTGAATTATTGTTATTGTACTAGCATTGTATCAATGATTATTCAATGAACAGTTAAACACAAGAAAAATAACATTACACATGTTAATAAACCCTTGCAGGCTTGGAAAAACCTCTACCATAATTCAAAGGAAAGAGATTGAGTTTCCACTTAACCACATTAAGAGAAAAAATATGGTAGAGAGTATGTAGAGAATAAATTGTGGCCATACAACCATTAAACACTAAGAAAACCTTTAAACACCTTGAAAGTCATAGTGTTGAAACCAAATAACTATTATAGAACCTAAAGGAAAAATATGGTTGCAGTGCAGCCCCATGTAGTGGTTGAGCACAAACCTCCAACATCCATTAACATTAAACTAGACAAATACCCTCAAGAACAAATGAATATGGTTTAAAAATACTCATGACATTTTTGAATTCCTTATAAAACCCTACAAAACCTCTTGAATCAGATTAAGGACAAGTGGATGGTTAGGATGAAACTCCTACACAAAATGAATGTGTAATAATCATGTCAATTAATAATCATGGGTGTGATGTTAACTTGTATATAAGGTTTATGAAAAGTTTAAACATACCATTAAAAACTTATTTAAACCCTTTGTATTATTGTTGGAATCAACCTTGTGTCTCCCATGGACACATACAATTTACATAACATAAATTTTAAACCAATATGCATACCCTACACCATCACCTAGTTTCTTGTAAGGTCGCAGGAAAAGTACCTTATTTCATGGCTTAAACTTAGCTATAAGTCACCTTATCATACAAATTTTCCCATCGCATGTAATCCATACACTTGCATCCCACCCCCCCTTGTCTTTACCTTATGAAGTCAAGTTAGAATTTAAGCTTGAACACTTAAACCTTATGTATAACAAGTATATATTGGAACTAAAGGTCCAAGTCTAGTATTTCAAGTCCTATATAATCAAATGTAATAATTAAAAAAATTATCATCACCTTGGAGAGGGCTCCGACCAAGTTGTCGTTATAAATGGAGTCAACGCCAAGAGGACGACAAGTTGTCGTTGATATTTTGTTGGAAGACGTAATGAAAATAAAAGTCATTAAGGAACATTATAGAACTTGGAAACATTGAAGAACTTGTTATCTCCTTAAATTTGTCAAATTTATTTTATGAAGAGGTAGAAATTCATTAGGAAAAACTTTATTAAATTTTTTAAGGCTCATTTTTAGAGCTTTAGGTATGTAATAAAGTTTGAAAAACATTGGGCTTCATTTTTCTCCAAGAAAATAAAAATTCAGGTTTCAGTGGATTAGGTGAACATTTCAACTATTCATTAGCCACCAAAAATCCTAAATTTTTGGCAGGTTAAACATCAAATTCAGGGCTATTTTATCCACCAAAATCACAGGAAGGTTGAAGCGGGAAACATGTCCTTCATAATCCACAAGTTAACACAGTTAAAATGCTATGTGCTAGAGGTTTCAGGGCCACATGATTCGGTATTTGTCAAGATGTAATTTCCACCCAAGCATTTGCAGATTGCTTCTCTGATAACTCATATGGCATGCAAAGATAGATTTGGAGCAAGTATCGGGTGTTAGATATTTGAATTGTTTGAATAAGTGACAATTGTAGGGTTTTGAAAGTTCATTGATAACAAATCTAATGCTTCATATGTTCAAGAAAAGTTGCAGAGATCATAGGTCGCTGAGCTTACAGGTGTATATGTTTGGTAGGTGACTCATCTAAGCTAAAAATATTAATTTCCAAGCTAAGCATCTACGTACAAATCTCCAAGTCTGTAATTTTTTAGCCTAACACTAGAAACATCGACAACAAGCCCGTTTTTTGGAAAATGCGATTTTGAAGGAGTCTTATAAAGACTTCCCTTTTGGTGGATAATCAGGCTTGCACAGGTATCTTTAGCGACTGAATGCAGAGATTTTGGTGGCTTATAGGCTCGAAGTTTGGCTCTTCTAACCACCAAAGGTGTAGAATAGGTCAAAGAGGCACAAATCTGAGTTTTTTTTATTCAGGTGACTCGAGGGTGGTTTATAATGATAAGAAAATAATTAAAGGAATCATAATCAATTTTTTGTACTGTATTATGCTGTGAACCGGGGATTTTCTTACAGGTGGAATATTTGCTCAACCTTGACCTTGTATTCATCTCTTGAGGAAATGACTTGTAGTATAGATGGTGGATAGAAATTAAAGAATATTCCTACAACAAGCAAAGCAACTGTCAAAGATTTCAAAGATCAGGAAGATCTTTTGAGATATGGAGATTGACCATCAAAATAAGATCTTTTCCTATTTTCTTGCAACTATTTTTTACTGTCTATTTTTAGCAAGTTCGATCTAGTTTTTCAAGATCTAGAATAATTTTGTAAAGTCTATAAATCCTATGAATTATGTAGAATGAGAATGATTTGGAGTTCTAGCCACACTACTGTTGTGATAAAGACACTTTCTATAATATATTTAGTATGCAAGATTCTTTTATTGTTATTTGTAAGATATTCTTTTACATTTTTGTTCTATTCGTTTGAGTGAAATTATGTTATTTATCTATGTTTACATAATCTATTGGTGACTTTCATCTTACCATCATATATATATATATGGTTGTATGTATTTGTTATGGTTATTAAAGTCAGTTTCTTCATCCATATTTATCTATTACCTATCTTACAGTAGCTCTTGAAGGCCTTGTTGTCTAAATGTACTTAAGATTGTCTTGAGTGTACCATTCAATGAGTTAGATATTCATTTTGATCCAATATTACCCATCATTGAGTGAACCATTAAAAGAATATTTAAGTTAGCAGGAATATTCAAGTTACAGCCTAGAAGAGTTTCCTAGAGTGCTAACATTTTGGAATCATTGTCCGGGAGAGGAGATTGAATCTCAACTTCCTTAGGACATGACATAGATCCAAATTTGATGATAGACAAACCTGGACACTTTATTGGTTGTAATCATCTATCTGGCGACTCCATGAAGGACGAATTCCATGGTGACTCCACAATATTCAGATGTCAAAAGTGTTTGCTGCTCTTTTATCTCGGAGGTTTCCAACTATTTACTTCTCTTCAGTTCCTCATTTCGCACATCCAGTACCTGATATGCATGAATGGGGAGATTTTCTACATGTCTTCAAAGTGGAGAAAGAATACAATCTTGAAGAACACCTCCTCAATTTTCATGAATGCAGGGATCTACTAAATCAGTAGCATGAAGATGTTTGTATGAAGATGTTCATGTATTCATTGTATGGTGATGCACGTCAGTGGTATTTTTCTTTACCTCCTTCCAGCATTTCATCATTGAAGGATTTTCACAGAGCTTTCACTGAGCATTGCAAAAGGTATTTTTCACATGAGTTTGTATTTGGTAATTGTTGTGATGAATATGAATTACATCATAAGGCTGAAGATGTAAATAGACATGGATCTCTCCCTCACAATATGCAGCAGCCCTTAAAGGATCTTCAAGATGATACACTTTCCCATCAACATGAAATAGAAAGGGATAATAAAGGATCTGAAGGTTCTTCTATGAACATTATTGCTAACTTTCATCAATCTGAAGAATATGCTGAAATACGAGACATTTCTTTTTGTGATCGATATATTAGTGATCTTCAGGTTGATAATCATAGTATAGATGCTTTTGACATTATATCAAATGCATCCAATGACTTATGGTGTCAAGAAGGTTAGTTTGTCCGCTTTGAAAATCCGAAATATAATGAACAGATTTTTATATCAGCATGTGATAGATTCGAATCTGCAGCAGATTCTAAAGGTAGTCCATTTTTTTTCAGATTTGCAAATCAAGTGAAGCTGTAGTTATTATGAGAAACATGATTTTCAAGAATCATCTAATTTGCAGCTAGAACATGAGGATGGCCCTCTTTCTCCTTATGAACATGATATTTCAAATTTAGATAAGAGAGTTGATTATGATGAGGAACTAGATGATATTTTTCCAAATATTTTTCAAGATCCAATTCTTGATAATCTCATGCAAGAATCTTCATTATTTTCATTAGAATTTTATCATGATGTCCCATATTTGACAAATATAGTGACGAAGAAGAAGATTTTAAGGTTTGTGAAAATTTTTCCACTTATGGAATTTCATCTAGTTCTACTTTTCAGCAGAGAAATGATAAAAAAAATGTGTGCATCCTATGGTTGATGATAGTTATGAATTTGTAGATCAAAATTTCAGTTATATATCTTGCAAAGAAATTGTCAGCTATAATAGGCCAACGTATCATCATGATGAATTCAAATTACAGAGATATGCTGAAAGGGAGCAGAAAGGTTTAGATCAGCAATTAAGCTTGCATTTTCCTTTGACAGAGGTTGAGTAGTCCACATTCAGTATTAAGAACAATGAATATAGCCATTAGTAAAAGAATCTCAGTCAGTTGGAACTGGTGCTTAAAAATGTATACTTTTATGATTTTGACGAATCGATTGTTGATTATTTGGAATCCATGAGTAACATAAATATCAAAATATTTTTGTCAGATGAAGAATAATTCTGTTATATTTTCAAATTATATTTTTGCATGACATGGCTTCCATTATTTTTTGGGTCAACATCAAGAACAGGTTTAGCAGATCAGTTTCTGATATGGCTTCGTTGGAAGCATGAGTTTACTAGATTAACATCAGTTAAATTGATAGAAGTAGGAGTAGGTGTGGAGAATAAGCTTTTCATATGAGAAGATAGATTGTGTTTAGTTTTCTAAAATAAGCAGAGCAAGCTACAGGTAGGCTATAGGTTTGCAGGGGAGCAGTTGTAAAGGCCAGATTACTGCATGACCAATGGAACACTAGAAGATAGGTTTGAATTTTTGTTTTATAGGAAAGGCATAAGATATTTGGTTCTTGGAACCTCACAGGGAGGATTCCATCCTTGAGTAGGAGCCAGATGTTATCTCCTTAAATTAGTCAAATTTATTTTATTAAGAGGTAGAAATTATTTAGGAAAATATTTATTAAAATTTTTAAGGTTCATTTTTTAGAGCTTTGGGTATGTAGTAAAGTTTGAAAAACATTGGAATTTGTTTTTCTCCAAGAAAATCAAAACCTAGGTTTCAGTATCTTAGGCGAACATTTCAATTTTTCATTAGCCACCGAAAAGCCTAAAGTTTTGGAAGCTTAAACATGAAATTCAGGGCTATTTTAGCCATCAAAATCATAGGAAGGTTGAAGCAGTCAACACATCCTTAATAAGCCACAAGTTAACACAGTTAAAATGCAAAGTCCGAGAGGTTTCAGGGCCACATGATTCGATATGTGTCAAGATGTAATTTCTACCCAACATTTTGCAGATTACTTCTCTGATAACTCATATGGAACACAAAGATCGATTTTGATCAAAGATCGGGTGTTAGATCTTTGAATTGTTTGAATAAGTGATAGCTATAGGGTTTTGAAAGTTTGTTGATAACAAATCTAATGGATCGGATGTTCAAGAAAAGTTGCATAGATCATAAGTCCCCGAGCTTACAGGTGTATATGTTTGGTAGGTGACTCATCCAACATAAAAATATTAATTGCCAAGCTAAGTAGTTGCATGCAAATATATAAGTCTGTAATTTTTGAGCTTAACACCAGAAGCATCGACATCAAGCCCATTTTTTAGAAAATACAATTTTGAAGGAGTCTTATAAAGACTACCTATTTTGGTGGATAATTATGCTTGCACATGTATCTTTAGCGATCGAAAGCAGAGATTTCGGTGGCTTATATGCTAGAATTTTGGCTCTTCTAGCCACTAAAAGTGTATAACAGGGCATAGAGGCACAAATTCGATTTTTATTGATTCGGGTGACTCGAAGGTAGTTTATAATGATAAGAAAATAATTAAACGCATCATAAACAAGTTTCTGCAGTCTATTCCACTGTAAACCGGGGATTTTCTTACATGTGGAAGATTTGGTCAACCTTGACCTTGTATTCATATCTTGAAGCAATGACTCATAGTCTAGATGGTGGATAGAAATTAAAGAAGATTCCTACAGCATGCAAAGCATATCTCAAATATTTCGAATATCAGGATATCTTTTGAGATATGGATATTGACCATAAAAATAGGATCTATTCCTATTTTCTTGTAACTATTTTTTACTGTCTATTTTTATCAAATTCGATCCAGTTTTTCAGGATCCATAATAATTTTAAAGGTTATAAAGTCTATGAATTCTGTAGAAAAATAGAGATTTGGATTTCTAGCTACACTGTTGTTGTGATAAAGACACTTTCTATAATATATTCAGTATGCAATCTTCTTTCATTGTTATTTGTCAGATCTTCTTTTACATTTATGTTCTACTTTTATGAGTGAAATTCTATTCTTTATCTATGCTTACATAATCTATTGGTGACTGTCATCTTACCATCCGATTAGTGAGCAAAGGATCATAAGTAATCATACTAGTTTTATTTTCCCATCATATATATATGGTTGTATGTATGTGTTCTGGTTAATAAAGTCAGTTTATTCATCGATATTTATCTATTACCTATCTCACAATAGCTCTTGAAGGCCTTGTTGTGTGAATGTACTTAAAATTGTCTTGAGTATACCATTTAGTAAGTTATATATTCATTTTGATCCAATATTACCCATCATTGAGTGAACCATTGAAAAAATATTTAAGCTACCAGGCATCTTTGAGTTATAGCCTAGAAGAGTTTCCTGGAGTGCTTAGAGAACTATTTCAAAAGAAAAATATTTATCAGAATAGTATTATGAGGAAAAATCTAAATAATTCTACGAATTACGATTACATGTCATGACTATTAAAGAACTTTGCAACAATTTTTTAAGTTTATTATGTTATGTACCTTATATTATTGATGAAAACAAAAATAATTAGCATTTTCTTAGTTTTTTTACTAAGAGAATCGATTATGATAATCAAAAAACTTTGGAAGAGGTAACGAGAAAATAGAATTTCTGCTATGATCAAAATAAAAACAAATGAGAGAACATACCTAATTCGAAAAATAAAATACGTGACAATTTTGATTAGAAAAAAAGGGTACTAAGTTTTATAAGAACACTAGGAATAATTATCGCGGATAGCAAGGGAATAAATTTAAAAACTATAAAGAACATAATCCTATAACAAAAAAATAAACGGAAACACCCACTTCCTTTAATAAAACTACTACACAAAGGGAACCCTTAAAATGCATGGAATGTGTTGAACCACATTACTTCGAATATTGACCCATGAGAAGGAAAGGTTTAAATAATGTCCATTGAATTCAAGAAGCTACAACAATGGGAGGTATAGAAAGAATCTTTCCCAGAATCAGTGCAACATTGGAGAACACGAAAGCATATCATCAAACATCTATGATCAAAATCGAAGGTATGCTAAAAGACAAACCCATTTCTATATTGATTGATCCAGGTGCAATTCTAAGCGATGTATGGCTTGAAATTGTAGAACTATACAAGATAGAACAAGATCATTTTGAAAAATATTGGTTAGTTCAACATTGTACAGGAATAAAGCGAAAGGTCGCTAGCTTTGTGAAAAGTGTGATTTTATTATGAATGGATTAAAAACACATGCAGATTTAAATATTTTATCACGAGGACATTATGATTTAGTGATATAAATGGACTAGTTAGATAAACATAGAGTTATTTTGAACTTCTATGATAAAATTCTCATTGTTGGATGATAAAGGTAATACTATTGTTGTAAAAGGAATTCCAAGGAAAGCTGTCATAAGAGAAATATCAGCCTTACAAATGAAAATATTTTTTTGTAAAGGCTGCAAAGTTTTTGTAGTTTGTGTAATGGACTAGAAAGAAAAGGATAGTCTACTTAAGATACAATATATACCAACTTTAAAATACTTTAAAGATATATTTCCAGAAGAGATTCCTAGACTACCTCTAAAAAGAGATGTAGATTTTACAATCACTTTGGTATCGGAGGCGGTACCAACATCAAAGGCTCCCGATTGGATGAATTTGTTAGATGTTACTGAATTTAAATCAGAAATACAGGAATTAATAAATGAAAAATGCATTCGACCCAGTGTTTCCCCTTCGAGAGCATCGATTTTAATTTTAATGAAAAAATATGGCACTCTAACATTGGGTATAGATAATAGACAACTAAACAAAATGACAATTAAAAATTCATATCCTTTGCCTTCTTTTAAGGAGCTATTGGATCACTTTAAAGGGGAAACAATCTTTTAAAAAATACACTTAAGATATGGATACCATCAAGTACTAATCAAGGATGAGGACATCCTTAAGACTGCTTTTAGAACAATATCCAATCATTATGAATTTGTTGTAACATCGTTTTGGTTAACAAATGTACAGACAAGATTTTTGTGTTTAATGAATAGTATATTAAATAAATACTTAGATAAACAAGAGCACAAAGAACACTTAAAAATAATCTTGCAAGTACTAAGGGAGAAACAATTATTTTCTAAGTTTAACAAGTGTGACCTTTCCAAGGAAAGGATACAGTATCTAGGACAAGTGGTGTATAAGGATGGGATATTTGTATATCCATATAAAATTAAATCTATCATTGAATGGCTTGTTCCAAATAGTGTAACCAATATAAGATCATTTATGGAGATTACTAGGTGACTTTCGTAAATTCATCAAAGGGTTTTCTAAGATAACATACCCTATGACCTCATTACAAAAGAAAGGTAAGAAATTTGATTGGAACAAAAAATGTATAGAGAGTTTTAATAAATTAAAACACTTCTTAACCACAAACCATGTTTTAAAAATTGTTTATCCATTCGAAGATTATGTTGTATGTACATATGCATGTAAAGAAGTTCTAGGTGGAGTATTAGTTCAAGAAAACTATGTCATATCCTATGAGTCTAAGAAGCTAAAGGAATATGAGAAGAATTATGCTACCCATGACCTGGAATTAGTTGCTATCATGCATGCACTCAAAATGTGATGACAGTATCTCATTGGAAGGATATTCTTATTAATGTTTGATATATAATTTTAAAATACTTTTTTTATCTGTAGAATATTAATACCACGCAAGCTAAGTGATTATCATTTCTTAGCAAATATGATTTTGAAATAAAACATATAAAAGTAAAGGAGAATAATGTTGCAAACACCTTAAGTCATCATGCAAATTTGCTGTATGCAAGGAGAAGAAACAACTATGACTCAAATTTACAAGATAAAATTATGAATGCGGAAAAAACTAACAAAGAGTATAAAAAACTAAAAGAAAAGATTGCATAAATTGAAGTAAATAAGGTTAAAAAAGATTTTAGTCTCAATAGAAGAGGGTTATTATTACACAAAAGAAGATTAGATATACCAAATTAAGTGGATATTAAATTAATAATTATGGATGAATTAAAACACTTTATTTAGGACATCTTGAATATCAGAAAATGATTACCATAACAAAGAAAATTTATTTTGGTCTAATATGAAAAAGGAAGTAGCATAATATTTAGCATGTTGTATTGAATGTCAACAGGTAAAGGTTGAACATAAGCATTGAATCAGATTATTATAGCCATTACCTATTCGGGAATGGAAATGGGAAATTATCAGCATAGATTTCATAATGGGATTACCTAAGAATGTTAAACAACATGCATCAATCATGGTCATAATAGATAAACTGAGTAAGGAAACTCATTATATTCTAGTAAAGTCTACATATAAGGCTATTAACATTGTTGATATATTTATGAAAGAAATTTTCAAATTTCATGTTGTACCTAATATAGTGATGTCAGAAAGAGATGTGAAATTTACAGAAAATTTTGGACTGATTTATTTAAAGGATTAGGCATGCAATTAAATTTTATCATTGCATATCATCCTCAAACCGATGAAAAAGTGGAAATAGTAAATCATATTCTGGAAGACATGCTTATAATGTACGTAACTGATCAACCAAGTAACTGGGTTACTTATTTTCATTTGGTAGAATTTGTGTATAATAATAACTTCCATGTTCTAGCTGGATTAACTCCATTTCAGATTATATTTGGATGAAAGTATAATAATCAAATTTCTTGGAGTAGTGTCATTGACAGATTAATATTAGGACCTAGATTATTGAAAGATATGGAACTAATAATGAAACATGTAGAACATAATTTGAAGGCTTCGAAAGACAGGAGAAAGAGTTATTCCAACTTAAAAATAACTACATGAGAGTTCCAAGTACTAGGAGAACATGTTTATGTAAAGGTAAAACCTATAAAATTCTCCTTAAGTTTGGAAAAATACTCAAAATATATGCCCAGGTATTGTGAACCATTTGAAATTTTTGCAAAATTTGGTCAAGTGGCATATCAATTAGCATTACCACCTACAATAACAGTGCATAATATTTTTAATTTTTCAACTTTAAAGAAATATGTTCATGATTATAGTCATGTGATTGAATCTAACTTTATACAGGTGGAAACCGAATGAGAATTTAAAGGGGAATCAAAGTGTATTGTAGATAGGAGAAAATTTTTACTATGAAACCGTATCGTCGGACAAGTCAAGGTTTAATAGAAGCACCTTAGTCCAAAGGAGTCCAACTAGGAATTTGAATGTAATATGTGGGGGGATATTGAGTTCTATTTCAAGATGAAATATTGGAATAATAAAAGACAAAGAAATAATAACATCGAGCATGTTGTTATCCTTTAAGAGGCGGTGTATGTAATACACCAAACAATTGCTTAATTATATATTACTAAATGAATATTTATTTTTTTTAAATATTTTGACAATATAGTCAAAATGAAATCTAATGGATTATTATTATTGAATAATTAAAAACCTGAGGGGAATCAGAGCTGAATTAGTTGTTAAAAGAGTGTTTGCTAACGCATAAGGGGAAATGACAAATAGCGAAATATGTTGAGTGAGAACTCAAGTGATGAAACAAGCATATTCTCCAAAATTAGGTCAAGACTCCTTGTGGATCCCTAAAGAGAAAGATGGTCATAAATGACCATGACATAGGAAAAATACTATAAAATAGTATGTCCATCGAATACACAAGAGGTTGGTGATGGATGGCGAAATAATCTATTGATGCAAAGAGATCGTGTATTGATGGAAATTTTTCCTTGTGTTTAATAAAACATGCACATGGGTTCAAGATAAAGTATGTTTAGGATTCTGTAGGAGTTGGTTGGGAGGAAGAACAACTTCACTTTTGTTTTCGATACTCGTGAAAGGTTCCTTACTTCAATTCTTTTAATTTTTTAATATTAGTAGTTACAATGTGAAAGACGATTTGAAATCCAAATGTATTATAAATTGAGAATTTACAATGTATCAACTAGTATTCGCATTTATCTTGTTAATATAAATTCATGTTATACGTAGTTCATAGTTATTTACTTTGATTAAAGAGTACCTTTTTTATATATCAAAATTTTGAACTATTAACTAAACCTAGTATTATTTAAACAAAACTCAGATATAATAGCAATAAGCGAGAGGATTTGAAATATTGTCTTAGGTTATAAATAAACTAAATCAAGTTTAAATTATAGCATCCTATAACTAAGAGATTTCCCTGCAATGATTCCTTCTCAATTTGTAACCAATACAAATTTCCATGTCTAGAATTATTATATTGAAAAACTCGTTATATTAATAGTTCATAGTATAACTAGTTGTAATGTTTACCAAAGAAATTATACATAGATATAAATCAAACAATTTAATTATATCTGACTCTTTAAAAAGAATATATCCAAATATATCTAGTTAAACTAATCACATCCTAATTGTGATGAAGGATTTTTCGATACAAACTTAAACTTTGACGTAAAAATTAATCAACAGTGCATTCTCTACTTTGGGCTTCCATACCCATAAATATAAAGATATAGGATAAATATTTAATTAAACAGAACCACGATATCAAGATACAATAAAAAAAATCATTCAATTAAATATCTAAGGAAACCAAATAAAATCAAGCAATATTTAAGAACCGATCATCCACCAAATTGATTCACATATGAATATTCACAATAAATGATTACAAACTATAAAATATATGATGGTCCTATGCCAATCATTAAACCCCTCTTCAGTTAGCTATAAAATCACCATCAGTACCCAAATTGAAGCACATACGCAACTGCCGCTAATTAAAATTCAAACATAGGGCTACAAATCCCTCTCCTTAACCAAAACATCTAAATACAAAACCAACTTGGGTTAATTAAAAAAAACTTATCTTATTTTTTTTTAGTTTCCCTAAATACCTTCTTTTCACTTAACCTAGAAATAAAGGAACAAAGAAATTAGTTCAACTTCAAAACTAAATGAGGTCATACACGGAAATATTTGTTGATCCAAGTGTACAGTGACATTGACACACCACACAAGTTTATATATGCGCATGGACCTACGGGCATCAGCATAAACTGTGATGAACTAATTTAATAAAAATATTGTTATTAAAAGAGTTAATAGTAGAATCCCTCACCTCTTACCAGAAAAGAATGAATCTTGAGAAGAGGTAACCCTTTCTCTGCTCTCACCTAGCTTATGGATTGATCACATGCATCCACATATATTGTTAAGTTTTATAATCACTTTATTAGTAAACTATAACATGTATTAAAAAAACACATTGTGTAGAGATTACCTTGCATTGTCAGATTGGGCCAAAAGGGTGAAGCCAAGCTTATGCAAATCTTTAGGAATCCTTTCGATTGCACCATGATTTCACCTACCAAACATAATGGTGAAGTTATGATAAACCCAATTAAAGATGAAATGATTTGCATATAAATATACATACAGAGAGAAGCTTACCTTAACTAAACACATAGAGGGCCAAGGGTTGGCTCCTCCTAAATTCATTCTTTTCCCTTTTCCTTTCACAAACAAGAAAAAATTGGTAATATTTGTTCCACAAATACGAACCTCATTAACATATTAAAGAGTTAAAGAGAGAAAAAATAGTGTTATAAATGTTAACAAACCCTTGTAGGATTGAAAATACTATGCCCAATATGAAGGAAAGTGATTGAGCTTCTAGTTAACCACACGATGAGAAACAATATGGCAGAGAGTGTGTAAAGATGTAATGGAAGCCATACAGCCATGAAAAACTAACAAAACCTCTTAAAACCTTGAAAATCATAGGGTTGAAACTAAATAACTATTGTAAAACTTGAAGGGAAAGTCTAGTTGCAGTGCATCCCCGTGCAGTGGCTGAGCATAAACCTCCAACATCCACTAACATTAAACCACACAAATAACCTCAATACCAAATGAATGTGATGTAAAAACTGTTGCAACATTTTGAATTCCTTATTAAACCCTACAAAAAATCTTGAATCATATGAAGGACAAGTGGAGTGTCAAGATCAAACCCTCTCCAAAATGGATGTGTAACATCCATGTCAATTAATAAGCCTAGATGTACTGTTAACTCATATCGAGGTCTTATGATAAGTTTAAACACACCATTAAAACCTTTTGCAAACCCTTTGTAACACAGCTTGCATCCACCTTGTGTCTCCCATTGCCGCATGCCATTTTCATAACATAAACATTAAACCAATATATATTCCTTGCACCATCACCTTATTGCTTGTAAATAAATGGGATAGTGATGCAAGAATCTGGTGTATGCAGTATTTATATAGTCGATACTCAGTTTATTCGGTTCTATATTTAGTAGAACCGGTAAATTTAACCAACTCTGTCACAGCTCATTTTACCACACATGGTGAATCACATTTTTATGGCCTTCCCTATCCCTTTGCAGACTCCTTAGAGCCCATGGATAATTTTTGTACCTTTGATGTTTCCAATATCATCCCTAAAAACATGCAAAAATTGCCATAGGAGACTTTTAAACCCTTTCTCATGTATATATGCGGGTTTGACCCCGAAAACCATGTACATCGGGATGTGTGCAAAAGGCCAAATTATTTTGTATTTTTCCTTAATGTGGATCCAACTCACTTGTCTCTTGGCCTTCCATATGCCTTGAGATCACTTGGATTCAACCTTTTATTACCCCATTGAAGAGCTATATAAGGAACGCTTTGGATACATTGAAGGCATGAGGAATTGAAGAGCAAGAAAACTATAGTTCATTCTTGCCAGACCTTATACCTGAGTCTGCATCCCTTTGTCCCTTGGAGCATTATTGTGTTCTTCCCAAGCTTTCATTTTTCTTGTGAGATTTCTATTGAGAGACGGAGGATTGAATTCACAGAGGCCCAAGTGGGGGTCTCAGTTTCTCCAATTCGTAGACATGCTAAAAGAGGTTGTCTCTATTGTAATCTCTGTTTTATATTAATAGAAATATATTTTCATGTCCAATAATGTGTATTTGAATGAATATTTGATCCATGGATGATTTCAAATGCTTATATGTTATTAATTATATACACTAGAGTAGGTCTAACACAATTATATATAGCATGCTTGTTTTGTTTATTGAATGTTGAGGAATCAATTTATCAATTCAAGTTGGAGTTGGAAAGCTCAACAGGGATCTACATCAACCATCTAGAATAAGGTACAAATCGAGATCCTTTAGTGTTAGATATTTGGTTTCTCTTGCATATGGGAAAGGATTTATTTCTGTAGTTGAGTTGTCTATTGTGGTACCCCATGCCATAGGAATTTATCTCTGTAACAGAATTGGCGACTCCACTGGGGAGTTCCTAGTAATTTTCCTTTAGGGGTTTTTATCGGCATTCAATGTTCTTGAATTCCTCTAATTTATCTGTTTCTAAGTCGGGTCTGGAGGCATGTTTGCTGGTAGTGTCTTATTGGTGTGAATTTTGTCTCAGCTTATCTGTTTGCCTTCATTTTTATACATTTTTCTTCTTGTATGCGAGTTTTTAACTCACAATCCCATATATACACGGTTTTGATTGCTATATCCATGTACATATGCGGATTTTCTGTATACAGTCATGTATGCCCTGAGTTTTTCCTTTTAGAGGAAGATTGATTTTTGCTGGGTGAATTTTGATGATTGTTGAGTTTTCTTTGATACTGCTAGAGTCTGTATACACCTCTATTTTTTACCAAAGACACCTTTTTTAGGGTAATTTTTTTTTTAAGAATGTTCTTGTCATTGCATTTTCGATTTTTTGTTTTTGGATTAGTGCATTAGATTTATTTTACCTTAGGCCTTTGCGTGAGTGCTATTTGATTGTTCTTGTAGAGTCTGGGGGTGGTAGAATCATTCTTTTCATTTGCTATCTCATTTTTATTCAAAAAATAAAAAAATATTTGCTTCTTTGCATCATTATGCATTGCACTTTGCATTTTGCAACGTACATGCACTAGATTTGCTTAGAGAAGTATTAGTCCAGCTTTCATATAGGAATGATTGCATTTGTCATTTGAAAAATATTTTGCATTTCACATAGTAGCATGCCTTGTTTTTCATTCGACACAATGCATTTGCATTGATTGTTAGGTGTGCATTTTACTTCATGTTGTTTCATAACACCATTGGTTGCACGGTCATCTACCTTTTTTGAGTAATAAATACAAATAAAATCAACACTTAATTAAAATGGATTACACTATTTCCTTTGATAGGGTACACCAACAAGATTACATTTTAGAATCTTGGAATAGTTCATTGAGAGTAAATTCTCCAATACCATTAAACAACAACATCTATGTGTCTATCCAGGTGAGAGTGGGAAATTCCTTGGTGTTGGGCTATAGGGCAGACCCGGGTTTTATACCATTCACTTCGCACCAACAAAAGACCCACAGTGTTGGCCCTTTCGGCAACAACGTGTGAGCAGGTTGCAGTCTCACCCGAAACAACTATGGGGTGCCGTAGAATTAGGTTTCTGCAAGCAGAAGAGGGATATTACTGTACCTTTAACCTTTAATAACTTATAATCATATAACAAAGAGCTTCGACATTCACATATATAACTTCATAGCTAGATAAAAAAATAGTGACTTGCTTAACCATTTACTGGGAATTCACAGCGAAGTTAGTATTTTATCAGTGATATTACTTATCAGATATATATTTATCAATGCATGAAAGAACATAACAGAAAAACACAAAGAACCACAACACAATATATAACGTGGTTCACCCCCGGTGTAGGGGCTATATCCACAGAACTGTGTTTTATTCAACTCTTTACAAAAACCACAGTTCTGATCTGCGCACTCAGCTACAGATCCCTTCAAGTCCTCAAAGCTATGCACACAGCTGCAGGCCTCTGTGCACACAGCTGCAAATCTTCCTTAGCATAAAACCCTCTGTGCACACAGCTGCAGAGTCGTCCACGCACACAGTTGGGACTTAACCTTCTTACAAAAACCCTTAGACAGCTCTTAGCTTCGCATTACATTAACATCTTAAGATAATCATCAAAGGCCTAACCTAACTTCTTTACAGGAGTGCTTATTTATACATTCCACTTATTACAAAACCATGGGCACCCCGAACCCTAAACCCTGGACTTAAACCATGGCTTTATTACAAGAAGAAGACTTTGACTCAACCCCAACACCCCTAAGACTGTTTTGTGTCATAACTCCACTTACAAACTTTCAAAAAAACCATGGAGTTACCAAACTCAAGGGCCGTTAAGGTCGGTGCCCCAAAAGGCCCCTAAGACTCACTAGTGGCCCGTCCCAGGACACTCTGCTGATGTTCTGGTAGACAAACGTTGTCAGTGAGGATAGTGAACTACTGGTTGAGACCACACATGATATTGTCGGCTGCTTTCTCCTTTTTGACCAACTCCTGCAATACTGTGGGTGATGCTTTGCTGGCCTTTTTCTGTGCAAATGCATCATATTCCCTCAAAACTTTGAGTTGGGTGTCCACAGCAGTACTCAACTCGAAAGCTTCGCTGATAAGTGGCTGCATAGAATTTTCCACTACTATTGCTTTTGCTCTGCACGACTCAATTTCCTACTGGAGTTCATTGCTTCGCTTTACTTTGAGCATTTTCTCCATTGGCGGCAAGGTCTTAATTTCCTCTTTTACTGCATCCAACTCGGTCTGTCGCTACCTGATGGCTTCTTGCAGCTGTCCGATTTTTGGATGTTCCTATAGGGTGGTCTAGGTATCAACACTGTCTTCTAGCAGCTTTGCTGCGATGCTCACAGTATCTGAGATTTTTGCCGCGGAGGCCTGAATTTCTGCTTGGCGTTGCTCCCTAACCTTTGGTGGGCTCTCCGAGGTGATGCGAAGTTGAAGCTCCGCAATCTCATGTTCTGCCTTCAATTTTTTTATTTCGCTGTGAGAATGTTGTGCATAATATTTTAGCCTAACTATTCTTTGTTCTGGCTCTTCCTCTAGCTATATGTCGAAGTCAGGAAGACTTCGACATGCCTCATCCAAAACACGTACTAGTGTACCCTGTTTACGTTCTGCGGCACTCTTCCTCTATTCCACCTCCTCCAACCGCGCTACAAAGTTATTATTCTGCTTCATGGTATTTTCAAACTGTATTTGTGAGTAATGGTCCCGTGCTTGGATTTCCTTCATGATAGCTGATTGGCAAAGATGTAATTTCGTCATGGACATCTTGGTGTAATCTATCCCAACTGTCATACTCATCTGTGATCAGGAATATGCATTAGTAAGCATGAGGGCTGTGCTTGAGACTTGGCCTCTGTTATCTCTGGTTGGCCATTGCCTTAGGTATGGCTGTGCACTTACTAGGGCACTGCTTGCTGCAGTGCCAGTCACTGATTTTTTTGCTAAGTCCTTTAGCTCTGAAATCCTGTTTGCTACGCCAGTAAGCGCAGCGAGATGCATATCTGCAAACTGTGACCACTTGTTAGTTAATTATTTTATATACTTTGTTAGAGCCTGATCAAGATCTTCCAACGTCACAGCAGGATCTTCATCAATATCTTTGTCCTTTGATGATTTTGCTTTCTTTCTGGACTGAGGTTTGGTCACGTCCTATGCTTCTGGTGACTTTTGCTTCTCTGGCCGATTGGGGTCTGAGATGGTTTTAACCGAATCCTCTTCCTCTACTTCATCTCTGTCGTCTCCACCCTGGTCGCTTTCAGTTTGCTGTGACTCAGTTTGTTCTTCATTGTCCTCTAGTGGGTCTTGCTATTGCGTCTGACTAGGGCCTGCGCCCACATTGGTAACTGGGGGAACTAGAATGTCAGGTTTTGTTCCCACATCTTTTAACCATTCATCCAGCCATTGTTGAACTACTACATGAATATCTCCCTCATTTACTACATATGGTAACTTAAACCATTGATGATTTTGATCTACGTGGGCCTAGATGAAAATATGATGCATGTTAGCACTGAAGTTGGCCACCCCATTATACTGAGAGAATAGCTCATTGCTGAGCTGCGGTGTCTTCAAGATCTCATAGGAAATGTTCATTGAATAACAGGTGAACACACAGTTCGACATTTGCTGGGATGTTTTGTCCTACGACACCCATAGAGATGCATATCTTACTACACCAGGCAGCGTTGGGGGGATGTCGACAAACTGCACCTCAGTGGGCTCTCTTCATCCTACTAATGCAATAAGAACCATTAACCATGAATAGTGAAAGGGTCTACCTTTCTCCTGCGCGTCGCAAGCATCTTCCAGGAATTCTTTTGCAATGTACGCTGCCCAGTTGTAAATGTATCCTTTGGCACAGTTTGCAGCAATACTGATAACAGGGGTAGGTACTTCTTTCAGCCTGCACTTTCAGATGATCTTGCATGCTAAGAGTTCTGCAGTGAAGTGGATGTTATGTTGTTGAATTGTCGAGGTATGATACCCTCGCTTCCACTTCGTCAAGCAAAAACGGTCCTTCATGCTATGTGCTAGTTTCGCATCGTCATGCTTTGATGGGAATTCAATCCCAGGATTGGGCCCTTCCTTCGAGAAGCCTGCGATCTTGTGAATGAGTTCTCCATTAATGGCAATTTTCTGGTTGCCGATCTAGAGGTGTCCATCATGCACCAGTGCCAACAATTTCTTGACCACCACGGTCACATGCGTGTCTCGACCAAAGTGGGGAACATCGAGAATCTTCAACATGCCAGCTTGATCCAAGCCAGCAGCCCACTGTTTTACTTCTAGTAACGTCGCTCCAGTATCTGGGTAGCGGACAGAGTGCAAGTATGTCCCAGGTGCGAACTGTGGCAATTTCCCACGATCATTCGTTTCATGGTCTGCATACTTAAGCCGATCGATTTTCCCTGTCATGGTCCCAACCAGCTGCACACCCGGTGGAAGCGAAGGGGTGTGTAATGTAAACTTATTTGTTCATCGAGGTAGCTGGACTCCTGGTCGAATAGGCCGGAGATACGGTGGATGTTGCGGTGCAATGTTCTCGTCCTCTTCTGGTGGGAGCTCTGCTGAACCATACGGGGCCATCGCAGGATCCTCCGGTGTTTTCCCTGATTGCTTGTGTCATTCCTCATTCCTCTTAGAAAAGACTTCAGGTTTAAACTTTTTCCTGGCAGATCGTGTCTGCATCGGCTGAGTCGATGCTGGGGGAGTTTCTTCGCAGGGTGTAGGGGTAGGTGGTTGACTGAAAATATCTGGCAGACCCCTCTGTTCAAATTCTCTCACTAAATCCTGAAGCTCATGATCAGTTGTCATGGGATCAATTGTAAAATTGAAGAAGCTGAAAAATGCAAACATCGTGGGTGTGGGTGTCTTCTTATAGAATCTATCCATGAAATCTGTCATAACTGTGCATGGATGGCACCAAATCTGATAGAGATCTTGTCCAAACAGCGGTGGATTTTCCAAGATCACATTAATACAGGAAGTTAATACAGGGAACGTACTGGCGCCGCCAAATTTGATTCCTTCTAACGGTCGTTTTTTTAGTTCCGACAGACCTTTCCTTCTTCGGCACAAGCAGTAGCTATGATTGCACCCTAATAAGGACATTCGACACCTCTGGACACCATCTGCGACATGGAGTCAAGATTATACCCGCAACAAAATGTCATCCACAGCTTCAATGATTCATTTTATTTCAAGTAACTTCATCAGACATAAGTACCGATACTCATGGAGAAGTTGGGTCGCTTTGCTTACCATTTCTTCATCCAAGTAATCTCCACTGGTAGCAGAATTAGGCTGTTCTTCTGATCCAATGCTGACTGTCCATGTCTTCAGGGCCTGAGTCACTTCAGGGGCTTCGAATGCTGGTCCGTGTATGTCGCAGTGTCCTTCTGACTCAGGAATATCAATATTGCGTGGATCATCATCCTCGTCAATTGTGAGGTTATAATATTCGACTGCATGAGCTTCTTGTGTTTTCTAATCAGGTCGGTATTCTACTACTTATTGATCATCAAATACCTTAGTATGGATCAACCTGATAGTTGTATCTAAAGCTAGACAAACTTCATTAGTAGAAAAGGTAAGCACAAAACTATCAACAAGACAATCCCAACTCACAGTATCCTGGCGAAGCTCAGCCTCCGCATACCAGTTCTTTGCTATCGGTTCCAGAGTATGCACAAACCAATGTACCCATTCTTCCTGAGGTACATGCTACCACGCTTCGTAGCACTGTGCCAAATGTTCCAGAGCGCTAGGATTTCCATCAAACCGGCTTCGCACCTTCTGGGGCTGATCCATAAATCTCAGGCGAAGGAACTTCTGAAAAGCTTCCCAACTAGGAATGTTCTTCTTATGGCCATTCCACCATCTGGCTGCTGTGGCTCTGAATGCTGAATCTAGAGTCTCCATTTTCTATGAATCTGGTATATGGTCTGAGAATTGTTCAATAAACTGTTCTGGGTCTAACAAGCCATCAAAATTTTGTAGGACTCTTACCTGTTCACCAAGCCATCTGAAAGATTTGGTAATTCTAGCACATCTATGTCCATGCAGCTCATAAAGTCTATTCTGCCAGTTTTCTAGACCGTCATCTGAATCCGTCATGCAGGAGCTGTCACACTTCCAATCTATGATACCTTCGGTAGTAGGATCAACATAATCTTCTTCCTTAGTTGTGATGTTGTAGATGTGATCCAGAACATTCTGATCTTCATCTCTGAGTGGTTCTGTGTACCTTTCTCCTTGTGAGGGGTCTAGTGGTACTATGACTCTCAAATCTTTCCTTTTGAAAGTCATCTGTCTCTTCTTAAGGTTAATGACTGCAGCATTTTCCATTTCCCATTCAATTCCTAACAATGCTGCATAGGGATTGCTGTCATCAACAATCTCAATAACTTCGAAGTTTGCTAAAGTATTGACCCCATCAATATCTACTGAGACACTAGAGAATCTTCCTAGGGGCACAATATTATGCTGATTGGCTAATCTCAACTGTATAGGGGACCAATCAAGGGTAGGTTTTCCCATTTGTTCCCAGGTCTGCTTGGTTAGGACATTTACTTCTGACCCTAAGTCCAAGATCACATCAGTCATCTCATACTCTCCTATCTGAGCATTCAACCTCATTTCCCTACCAGTTCTTCTGACTCTATTAATAGTTTTTGTCTTACTAGAACTTTGCTAAGGTTCGAAAGAAGAAATAACTTTTTGCAACTCATGTAAAGCATTCTGATTTCATAAGAGTTTCATACAGCTCTGTAAAAAGGACAATGTACTTACATTGTCAGTCGAAGCTTCTTGCGACTGCGACTGCTACTGATGTTGTTGCCCAGGTGCAACTGAGGTGCTAGGAGCAACAAAATCTCTCTTGGCTTCCATGAATGTCTCTTTTTCTCTTTCGATATCAACTACTGGGACTTTCTCTGGGGCCTTATGAACCCAAGCCTCATCAGGCTATTTTTCCTTGTTCTGCACTTCTGTTGTGGCTCCACTCCTGGTAACAGCATTAATGGATGGGACAGGTCATTTCTCCATAGCAATCAGCTGAATACTCTTAGTAGGGGCACTATTTCTTTCTTTAATCTTAGCTATCAGCTGCGGGAACTGCTCGATCACATGATCTACTGCTCGGCAATACTGACATGTCCTAGTTGGGTTCCAATAGTCCCGAGATAAATGTATGGCCTGGTTACAGTTATAACACACCACCTGACCATGTCCTCTCCTAGCCATACCACCATGACCACAACCTGCAAAAGCACCTCTACCTGATGCACCACCGTGGTAACCATAGCCATCATTGCTCTATCCCTTATTTTGTACCCAATAGGCGTTGTAGGTGCGCTCTCTCATGAGGTCATAACTGCGACACTCATCTTCATTATGTCCTACTGACTTACAGAACTGGAAGTAGGGGTTCTTGGGGACTTGCACATACCTTTGTAGAAGATAACAATTCCCAGGTCGATGCTGGCCAGTTGTTTGACATATCTCACAATATAGAACAGTAGGGTTGAATGGGTTTGGCGCACTAGTATTCAGGTAACTTCTTGCCACAGGACATTGTTCCTTGTTGTGACCTTCTGTCTGACATTGTGTGCACCAAACCTCTTCGTGACCCATTTTTCCTTTCTTCATATCGCGAATCTCCAGAGCCATCGCTGCCAACTGCGCTTGGATTTGAGCAATACCAGAATTATCTTCGACAGGAGCGGTTTCAAGCTTCATCACGATTTCCAGAGCCTCTTACTGGTCAGCAACCTTATGTTGCATGAGTGGAGTTCTGATATGCGGTAGCAATGCTACAATGAACCATTCCTTTTTCTGCGGGGGTCCAATGGTGAAACTGACTTGGTCTAGCAGAACTTTAACCCTCTGATCAAAGTCCCACACTGATTCGCCACGCCTCTGCTGAGTCTCTTTCAATTCAGTGATACACTGCGACTCTGATTTCGGCTTCTTAAATTACTTGATCATTGTTACTTTTATATCAGTCAAGACATGGTTCTGAGTGCTGGAAAACTTCATGAACCAGGTCAAGGCGTGGTCTCTAAAAGAAGTAACTAGTTGCGCTCTTTTTGTATCTTCATCCATAATGTTCTTAGCAGTCCACACTGCTTCACATAAAAACCAGAACTATTCTGGATCCTCTGATCTAGTTCCTTTGAGGATAGGGAGCTTAATATCATCGTTCATGTGGGACATAGTGGATCTAGGGGGGGTTGGAGGGGGGATGGAAGTAGGCGGGAGGGAACTTACTAGGGTAGACTGACCTGCGACAGGAACACTCAGGCTAGGGTGACATTCGGACTACGACGGGTTCTCAGGGATAACAGATCTGCGCTGTGGGGTTACCAGAGGGTTTCTAATAGAAGGGGTTTCTTCGGGTTCTGAATCTGCAGGACTTTCAGGGGAATAGTCGGTATTCTAACCTAGGGAATAGGATCCAAAGTCTCTCTTGTACCTTTTTCCACTTCGCAGCAAACCACTTTGCTCGTCGAAGGTATTTTCACTTGCAAACATAGGTTAGTAATACTAAATCTAACAGTCTGATTCAATGAGCAATATACCTTTTTCAGCTAATAGCATTTTAATTCTCAAACTAAAGAAATTCAAGAACTTACCCCTTGGTCCGTTCAAAAACTGCCACTCGGCTTCACTAAAGGAAGTACTCATGTCGATGGCGAACTCCATAAAAAATTCTTCAAGGGTTCACGTCGTCTAGAAATCAACAGCTCGAGATATCTCGTTGTTCAACCTTTTCAATATATTAATTCTTGCGGGGGTCCAAGCAGGAAACTGACCTCCTCGAAAGTTCGTCCTTCTCTCTGTCAACCTAGATAACCACTGGTGCAACTCTATGTGGATACTACCGAAGAACATTTCATAAACATCACAAAAAACATACTTTTGTAAAAATTCGTTTGCACTACGACACAGATCTTTGTTCTCTTGCTCAGCGAATTTCAGATAAGTCTCATCAAGCCAATAACCGATTTCCTTCACAGAGGGTCTCCAGAACATAGCCCTCAAGGTACAACGTAAACCCCTCTGGAGAAGATACTGAGTTCAACTAGAAATGGAACCAATTTGTTGGGCTATATGGAAGACCCGGGTTTTATACCATTCACTTCGCACTAACAAAAGACCCACAGTGTTGGCCCTTTCGGCAACAACCTGCAAGTAGGTTGCAGTCTCACCCGAAACAGCTATGGGGTGCTGTAGAATCAGGTTTCTGTAAGCAGAAGAGGGATATTACTATACCTTTAGCCTTTAATAACTTATAATCATATAACACAAATCTTCAACATTCACATATATAACTTCACAGCTAGATAAACAGACAGTGACTTGCTTAACCCTTTACTGGGAATTCACAGCGAAGTTAGTATTTTAGCAGTGATCTTACTTATCAGATATATATTTATCAATGCATGAAAGAACATAAAAGAACAACACAAAGAACCACGACACAAGATATAACCTGGTTCACCCCCAGTGTAGGGGCTACATCCACAGAACTGTGTTTTATTCAACTCTTTACAAAAACCACAGTTCTGATCTGGGCACTCAGCTGCAGATCCCTTGAAGTCCTCAAAGCCGTGCACACAGCTATAGGCCTCTATGCACACAGCTGCAAATCTTCCTTAGCACAAAACCCTTTGCACACACAACTGCAGAGTCATCCACACACACAACTGGTACTTAACCTTATGACAAAAACCATTAGACATCTCTTAGCTTCGCATTACATTAGCATCTTAAGATAATCATCAAAGGCCTAACCTGACTTCTTTACAGGAGTGCTTATTTATACATTGCACTTATTACAAAACCATGGGCTTAAACCATGGGCACCCCGAACCCTAAACCATGGACTTAAACCATGGGTTTATTACAAAGAGAGGAATTTGACTCAACCCCGACACCCCTAAGATTGTTTTGAGTCATAACTCCGCTTACAAACTTTCACAAAAACCGCGGAGTTACCAAACTCAAGGGCTGTTAAGGTTGGAGCCCCAACACTTGGTATAATTAGTGTTTCTCAGGATCCTCCTCTTACAAGGGAGTTAAGCACGAGACAGTGTGAGCCGTTATTGATTGGGATGACCTCTAGTCATAATTGAGTAGCACTGGAGATATTTCTAGGATTGTATTCATATCTAGGAACTCTTTCGATAGTTTTGGGCTTTGCTACCCCACCCATACGGTAAATCCCACCTATGACTATCCTCCTGAGCATTATTTATATTGAGGTGACCTTAGTTTCCTTACCTAGGTTATCAAGGGGGTATTTTGCAGGGGTTATTCTATAGTTGTCCCATCCAGGTTGGGGTTGGACAGCACAGTCGCTATATGCGTTGAAGCTGAGGGCCACAATAATTGGTTATGAACCTCTGCTTGTTATATATGGGAGTCTCAAGCCTCTCCTAGGTGAGACATACTTGCTGCATTTGAGAGCTCACATATCCTAGACTTGTTTGCTTGTGATTTCCTTTAGATTATATTTGAGTATGCTCTGTGCATGTTAGATTGCTCAGGGTTTGCGTAATTAGAAGATTCTTTTTCATTTTTTGAGTCATTGTGGATTCTGGTGTGGCACCCCCCCATTCTCATCATTTAGCATAACTTCCGCCTTCTACATCTCCTCCTCCTTTTGGAGAGAGAAATAGACAGTCTAGGAGGACTACTTCTCTCATTGATTCACACACGATGGGAGATCATGAAGATGAAATTCCTGAGTTGTCTTCTCCACCTCAGGAGATTGGGGAAGAAGATCCTATTCCTGTATATGATCCTCCACTTGATATACCTACACACTCTAGGCTCTCTCCTTCACTTGATATACCTACACACTCCAGGTATGATCCCTCATTCACAGGTCGCCAATATTGGCTTCTGGGAGACAAGACTCATCATGAACCTACAAGCACTAGTTATGTTAGTTATGGCATGTCTGGTATCCTTGCACATGATCTACCACATCATGCTGATTCAGAGTTTGATCCTAGAACTATGCCTGGGGGAATTCCCATTCCTTTCCATGCAGATATATTTGTGATCACAAGTCACATTGCACCATCCATCCCGATGGTGCAGGCTACATCTCATGTTCGTCCTAGACCTGGTGTTAGTAGTCCTATTCAGATACCATAACCAAGATGAGTGACTATAGAGAATGCCACTTACATAGTTTCACATGTCCCTTTGTCCTCTATTCCTAGTTCTTCGAATGCTATTCATCCCTATCATTCACATGGTCCTTTGGACTAGAATGTAGCTAAGAGTCATGTGTGTGCTGCTGCTACTTGCGTAGTTGTGTCTCAGAGTCAAGTACCTCCTGTTGTCTTGGGACGTCATATTCCTACTACCGGAACGTTTATTCCTACCTATGGAGTTTCTCATGGGACTTCTTATGGACCATATTATGGACCACAGTATTCACAGAGTTATTCACCTTATGCATGCGGGTATCAAGAACTTGATTAATCCCTGAATTATGGCTTTGTAGCCCCAAATAGTCATGGTACACCACATTATGGTGCTTTTATGCCACCCTACATGGGTCAAATGGGAGGGGGATACTATGGCCATGGCCATGGTGTTTAGGGTCATCAGTCCTATGTGAACCAAAATTATCAGGGAGAGTCTCATTGACCTGCTCAACCTAGACTCCCTTTCCTCGCAACATTAAATTTTCTTGACTTGTCGAGACTAACTAATGATCCAGTCTCTCATGACCCGACTTGGCCAAGTGTCCCTAATAAGCTTCCCTCATACATTCCCAAATTTGAGGGAAAAATAGGAGAAGATCCTAGTGAATATGTTACTACATTTCACCTTTGGTGCTATTCTAATTCCTTACACAAAGATTCAATCCGTTTAAGGCTATTTCAACGCACTCTTACACGGCCTGCAATGAAATGGTACATAGAGTTACCTAGGGGAATTCATTTTGTTCAATGACCTAGCTATGAATTTTCTCAACCAATTGACATTTTTCCAAGATAAAGCAATGCATATCTCAGACCATATCCAAGAGTGGCGTAGAAGGAAGAGATTGATTAAAGCCTTCATACTGTCGAAGTTTCTCCTCAAATGGTTCCTTAAATAGTTACTACCTTATATAGAAAAAGGATTTTTCTACATCTGGAGTTCAGAATGAGGAACAAGCCATTTTTAGGGCACAGGAATTGGATTTGATTTATTCTCAATTCAATTTGTTATATGATATCATTCCTAATGCTCCGCATTCTAGTTTCGACCCTAAGATCAAACCTGGACAACATGTCAATGGAATTGTTGGTTGTATGAGTACCAAACCTAAGGATTCGGTTGTGAAACATGGGAGTCAATTGTTTATCAACCAATATGCCTTGATACAAGCCATGGATTCATCTCAACCCACCCAAATAGTGAGTGTGCTTTCGGTGCAATCGTCGGACCAGAAGGGTAACTAGTAACTCGGAAGGAATAAGAAGAAGGGTAAAAAGAATCGTAAGGGTGGGAATAGGAACGAAAATGCCAACTCTAATGACAAGAACACCTGAAATGATAGGGGGGACAAGTAGCCTAAACGTAAGGTTAAGTTTCCTTGCAATTTGTTTAAGGATGGCCACCTCACTCACGTGTGCCCTTAGATAGAAGAATCCTCGAGGTTTATAGCGCAGGGACTAGCTATGCTAACTAAGCCTTTACCTCAGAATCAAAATATGAACTTGAGGACCCATGATCAGTCTGGTGGGGATCAAGATCCATTGAAATCTTGTAGTGGTCATGGTTGCATCAACATGGTGCATGATTCTAAGGTTGTGACTCGTACGAAGAACTATGGTTCGTCACAACTAGATCTTGGAAAGGAACCTGCTCCACCTAGGAGTCCTTTACATATTGAAAACCCTGTGGATAAACTTGAAGTTTCACCTCACATTCCTAAGGGAGTCCTTAAGAATTTAGGGCACAATCCTAATGCCCAAACTGCCTAAAATTATTCTGTTGTCGAGGATTTGGGCCACACGTTCTACGATGTCTACACTTGAAGTACTTCAAAGTTGTCCTTCGCAAAGGAAGACGTTTCTTTCTTCTCTTGGTGTTAACGATGATCGCTCTTCCTCTGTCATCAAATTTGAAACCACGGGACTACATCCTCACTTTACTTACTATGTTTCTCTCTTGATTCATGTAGAATGTCTTAACATGACCATTAAACACACTGTGATGGATGAAGGTGTTGCTGCTTCCATGATGTCTTTGGTGTGTTGGAAGGGTTTGGGTTCCCCTGAGTTGTCTAAATCCGCTACCATGTTGATTTCTTTTGATGGTAGATCATTTCAGCTCCATGACATTCTTCCTTCCCTTAAGGTTCATTTGGGAGGGAAGACCATCGCGATCAAGGTTGAGGTGGTTGATGGGCCCCTTTACCACAATTTGTTACTGGGTAGGAATTGGATGTACAGTATACAAGCCATAGTGTCTTCTCTATTTTGAGTTGTATGCTTTACATTTAATGGGAATATAGTTACGATTGATCAAATTTCATTCAAGAATCCATGTGTTACTACATATTCGTTAGCTTCTGTCCCAATTCTCACGCACTCTCAGTCGGTAACTAGGAGTGTGGGTGTTGGCCTGTACCTATCCCTTATGGTATCCTTTAGCTGTCCTGCACCTGTTCTTATGATTGGGTCTAGTTCCAGTGAGGATTTGTTTTCATTGTGTTTGGTGTCTTTTTGCACCACTCATATGGAATATCCTTGGATTCTTCCTACACCAAGTCATTCATGTGAGCCTATCAAAACTGATGTGGTGTTTCCTACAACAATGATGGCATATCAAGCTAATCTTGAATGTGTTGAATGTGTTGTAGAGCCTAGTCCAATGTGCAGGAGGACCCATATGTGCTGCCTACATAGGCAGTTGAGTCTTCTCACACACATGAATGCCATGATACTATTTTTCCATCATATGAAGCTATTATTGAGGCTATGCCAGTTGAGCCACCTTGGGAAGAGTTGCATCATAGATCTTACTTCCTTCTTGAGATTAACCATTTGGAGTGTGAATAGTTTAGGGAGATTCTTAGTGAGAGAATTGGTAGTCACGTGGTTCCATTAAGCTCTCTTAGTTTGATGGCTAATGGAAACATGGTGAGTATATCTCCTACCATCCCTATCAATATCTCTTACGATCCTGGCAAGATTGAGAATGTCTATATTGGGGAAGAATGTTCCCATGCTGAGATTCAAGAGTAGACCGAGATGTTCAAAGAATTTTGTGATGTATTTGCTTAGTCATATGAGGAAATGCCAGGTATCGACCCTCGCATTGTTGAGCATGAAGTTAAAACTTATCCCAATGCTAAGCCTATTCGACAATACTTGTGTGTGGTGAATCCTAGGAAAGCACCCACGATTAAGGCTGATATAGAAAAAATGTTGAATGCCAATTTTATCTATCCCGTTACCTTGACAGAGTGGGTTTCATATCCCGTTCTAGTTGATAAGAAACAAGGAATGATCCGTATATGCATTGATTTCTGTGACTTGAATCGTGCCTGTCCTGAGGATAAATTTCCCACACCATTTATTGATCAAATTTTGGATGAGTGTGCGGGAAGCAAGGTATTTTCCTTTATGGATGGATTTTTCAGATACAATCAGATGCAAATCAAACTTGAGGACCAACATAAGACTAGCTTTATTTGTCCTTGGGGTACCTTTGCATATCAGAAAATTCCTTTCAGCCTTAAAAATGCCAAAGCCACTTTTCAGCGGGCTATGACCTTGATATTCCATGATCTCAAATCGATTATTGAAGTCTTTTTGGATGACCTCGCTGCCCATTCTCGTCAGAGGATGCGTCATTCCTACCATTTGAGATTAATGTTCGAAAGGTGCCACCATTACTTGGTCAGGTTAAATCCTCATAAATGCATATTTTATGTGAATTCTAGTCGCTTATTAGGGTTCATTGTCTCCAAGGAGGGTATAAGAGTCAACCCTTTGAAGGTTGAGGCAATACTTCAATTGTCTCCCCTAGAAAACATTAGACATCTTCAGTGTTTGCAAGGCATGGAAAATTTCTTGTGGAGATTCGTCATTAACTTTTCCAATTTGACTAGAGGCTTTATGTGTCTTTTGAAGAAGGAGACTACATTTTGCTAGGATGAGCAATCCCATGAGTCCTTTGATGCGCTTAAATGATCCTTAGCATTGGCCCCAGTGATTAGTCCACCCGACTATAGCCGCGACTTTTTACTTTATGTGGCCACGTCCATGGAGATGATTTGCATGGTTTTGGTTCAGGAGGATGAGGAGATCTAGGAGCATGTCCTATATTATTTGAGCTGAAACCTCATAGATGTGGAGATCTATTATTCCCACGTGGAGAAAGTTTCCTTAGTTACTGTTCATGCGGTTCAAAGATTGAGACACTATATCCTCCTTCGCCAGAACTTTGTGATAGCCCATGCCAATCCATTTGAGTTCATCCTCACTAGAAGGATGATAGGGGGGAAGTATAATAAGTGGATTGTCATCTTGCAAAAATTCGATCTCAATTTTGTTTCAGAAAAATCGAAGAAATCGTTGATTTTTGTAGAGCTTATATTTGATTTCCCAAGCGAGGAGAAGGAGGAAGTTTTTGAAGATACGTTTGTCGATGAGCACATTTTCTTGATATCAACTTTGGATCCATGGTATGGGTATATTATCAAATAGTTACAAACATTGAAGGTCCCTACTCACCTTTCACGGAATGAGCGACGACGGTTACGTCACGTATCCAAGAATTACCTCATAGTGGATAACACATTATACCGCCGTGGGGTATATTCCATTTTATGTTGTTGTTTAACTCATGAGGAGGCTGAGCTTGTGCTGAATGATTTCCATGGAGGAGCGTGTGGTGGTAATTTATCTGGGCTTTCTACAGCTTAAAAAATCTTGACAGCGAGTTATTTCTGGCCGTCGATCTTTAAGGATTCTGTTAGTGCTGTCAAGAAGTTCCACCCTTGCAGGTGTTTGCACATAATATGTGCTCACATCTTGCCTCGTTACATCCAATTATCACCACCAGTCCCTTCACTAACTGGGGGCTTGATTTCATGGATTGCAACCCAGATTCAGCTGGGGGGAATCATCATATTATCGTGGCTATTGACTATTTCATGAAATGGGTTGAGGCTATGCCCACGGTCAAATATGACGGTGAGAAAGCCACACATTTTATAGTCAACCAGAGCATTACTCAGTTCGGTATTTCAAAATAGCTTGTCATTGACCATGGTAGGCACTTTCATAATCGGATGATGGAAGAGTTCACCTCGAAGTTAGGGTATAAGTAGGAGCATTCTTCTTCTTATTACCCTCAATCAAATGGACAGGTTGAAGTAGTGAACAAATCACTCAAGTCTATTCTCCAATGAACCATCACGTAAAGCAATAGCAATTGGAATATTATGTTATATCCTACATTGTGGGCTTATAGGACCACGGTTAATACTGCCACCAGTTTTTCTCCATATCAGCTTGTACATGGAGTGGAGTCTATATTACTAGTTGAGTGCAAAATCCCTTCTTTAAAGCTACCCATAGAGCTCTTACTAGACACTTCCCCATTGGAGGAACGTTTGGTCCATTTAGAGCAACTTGATGAGCAGTGTTGAGATGCTTTAGTGGCTCTAGAAGTAAATAAGCATTGCGTTAAGGTCCAATATGATAAATCTATTTGTCCAAGGAAGTTTAGTGAAGGAGATTTGGTCCTTTTGTGGGATCAGGCTAAAGAACCCTTGGGGGCTAGAAAATTTAACCCCATATGGCATGGTCCTTACGTTGTTAAACATGTGTTATAGAAGGGCGCAAATGAGTTAGTAGATTATGAGGGAACATCCTTGGAAGATCCTAGAAATGGGCTCTATCTTAAAAAGTACTATGCATGATTCTTAGCCAGGGCTGACTATTGTATATTATTGTATAGTATTTTGCATAGCTAGGTTTTCCTTATGGTGATCAAGTTTGTTTATTACATTTCCTTTCTTATGGCAGATGTTAATGGAGTCTTTCATCTATATAGGATTCACGAATGGTGCTAGCCACCACACTCAACACTCAGCCTTTGTTGCTTGGGTGATTTATACTCCTACGGGTCAGGTATTGTCCTCAGGAGGCATATGTTTATGGCCCTCTTCAAACAATGTTGCTGAGTATAGTGCCATTATCGAGCTTCTATGGGATGCCATTTCACATGTTGTTCTATCCCTTGAGGTACATCTTGATTCGGAGTGAGTAGTGTCATAGCTTAATGGCTTGTATCATTTTAGGGATCCAACATTATTATGAATATTCTTATGTGTGAGATTGTCAGAATGGCAATTGGACAACATAAGATACATGTTCCAAGAATTTATAATCAAGTTGTTGAATCATATGCTAACTATGTGTTAGATTGGCATTTGTTTCACAAATAATAAGCTCGTCACAGACATACATTTTTACACATGTAAATAAATAAACCGACCATCATAAAAAAAAATCATTAAACATCCAAAATGTGATAATACATAAGTGTCATAATACAAAAATGGGGCTTCCGAGCCAGCAAAATATGAATACACGGTAGCACAAAATGTATCACTCCCAGTTATCTAAGTCTAGGGATGAGGAGGGGGGTTTTGATCGTGGAATGTCACCACAAATCTAGCTAGCCATCGAAACAAATGCACCCATGCTCGTAGAACACCCACCACCTAACGCTACATGGCCTCAGGTAGGTCCTCAACCTACACCATGGGTACCCCATGTGTCAGCTGCACAAAGTTGATATGAATGCTTTGGAGTGTCCGCTCCGCATCCACACCCATAATGTCATCTCCTCTTCCCCTCCATCTATGATGAGGGAATCCTTTAGGCCACCATGGTCCTACATTTGCATACATATGACAAGATGTCACTATGTGTTGTCACACAAAAACATGTCTTTTTGAGTCTATATATATCAAAAAACACAAAAAAATTAAATAATTCACAAAACTTAAAAAGAGGGTTGGGATTCATTACCAATGTCACCGTATTCTAATCCTGGTGGTAGAGGCATGTCGGGATCTCCCCAAATATCTATCCCTGCATAGGGGTAATCATCGATGGCAACTATCTTCCACTGCCACCATGGAAAGAAATCAGCTGGATAGGGGTTGGACACCCTGTCTCCACCTAGTCTATGCATCGCATATGCCCAATGTCATTGGGCTAGATCTCGAACATCATGAAGACGAACATAAACTCTAGGGATCAATCCCAGAACACGCTCAAAGAAAAACATGCTCAGTATACTAGTGAAACCGAAGTTTTATACCCTGCCCATCTTGCACTCACTTAGCTGGTGCTTCATGTTGCTCAATAGTGTAGTGCTCCAATCGTAAACAGTGGATCTCATGCACTCCATTGCATAGAACATCAAGGGATGCGAGACCTGGTGGAGTGATGCTAGCCCTGCTATCCTGCCGAGTGTCAGTAGTATGGCCTTTATCCCTAGCACATGTATGGAGTTAGTTGGGATGTGACTCCCGACCTTCTCTATGTCTAGATAACAGTATATAGCTATATACTCATCTATGGTGACCCCACCTTTGGGCCCGCAAGAATGTAGGTTCACCACTTCCCCCCGTCGGGACAATCAAGTAATGAAGTATGTGTCCTCCACTTCTATGGTGAGGTACATCCGATCAATATGGAATCACTTTGAGTCAGGATCCCAGTATTCTACTAGCATCTACAGTAGTCTTGGCTTGGCCCTTAAGCCACCAAGACACCAAAACTTGTAGATCTCGCATGCATGACGAGCCTATTGTGCCATTAGATTGCCTCATACTGCTTCTTCTACATCCCCATGCTCTCGTTCCCTCCATTCTAAAACCATCCTGCACATTTAATTCAAGTTTGGGTCATTAGATGTCGTAGAAAAACTTGAACGTGGACGCATACATGACTATTTGCTAAACAGTCGTGTATGTACGTGACTTTGGGGCATTTTTCTGCGTATAGCCATCCCTATACGCGGAAAAATCCTCGATTTCCACGTGGGCCAAGGTGCATAATTTAGGATCGCCTAGAAATCAAATTAGACCATGGAAAATTGAAAAAATTACATGTAAATGAAAGAGCAGGGCATGCGAAGTTACTTGGAAAAAACGGTGTCGGATTCCACCAGGTAGATCTCCCAGAATTTATGTTTGAAGTTCTGAGCTCAATTGGTAAAAATTTCAAATGTTATATAATGTTTTGAATTTTTTACTATCTATAGAAATTTTTCAATTTTTTGAAAATTTTTACCCCCTTTTCTATAGTTTTCGACCATTTTTTACCCTTTTGGACCGTTTTTTTACTAATATATGATGTAGGAGACCGTTTTGAGCGCCGTTTTGACCGTTGTTTTGACCCATTCATGTCGATTTCAGGTATGATATTTAAACTGGCATATAGGTTAGGTTTGACCTCCGTTTTCATTTTGCATGACCTTATGACTGTTTCATTATAACCTTAGGTACGAATCCATTCTATCTTGTCACAGAACCTTCTTGTTGTTTTAGAAGTGACATGATGTGAAGGGTAGAGCTTGACCATACATAGGTACCCTAGTTAGCTCCTTGTTTGCATTTGGTTCCCATGCCGACAGTTTATCTTTTAGGATGTGGGAGTCCATTGTATAGTATCGCCATGACATTTTGCAAGAGCCTCACACTCCTCTTGATCTTTTGTTGGCCTATTTCCTCAGGACTCCCTTATGTCAAGTTGTAATTGCATTATCATGAGATTTTCTTGCCTCATTGAGCCTTATGTCGGCTTCCCTGACTTTGAGTATCAGCCATATAGCTCGATCTTGTCTCATGTCTAGCCACACAGAGCCATTTTCTATATCCTTTGTAGCTCGATTCCCTACTTTTACTGGGAGGGGACTTTCCCTCGAGTGTCACTATCCTACACATGTGTCCTTGCATTAAGCATAGGTATGTTCCACTGCTTGGAACTAGTTTGTTTTCCCATTTGACACTCCTCTCCTCCTAGTCTATAACTTTAAAGCGATTTTATTCTTTTTTGAGCTTTTCAAATATTTGAAAAAGTCCAAAAAAAATTAAAAAACCAAAAATCCGGATAAGAAAAGATGTTATCTTTGGCAGTAGTCGAGTCATGTCACCTTTGAATAGAGAAGTATATATCACATCCATTGGTTGGGTTAATAGTTTAACTTTAGGAGCTGTACTCGTTTATCTGATTTTATCTTCACTGATTGGTTAAGCTTCCAGTTCCTGTGGAGCCTCTGTCGATGCCTCCTGTGTCGCAAATATGTCCCAATTTTGTATATCGAGTCTATGCTACCTACATACAGTCACCATTCACCTTTATGGTCTTGTTGAAAGGAAGTTGAAACCTGAGTCGACCATTCCTCAGTTATCTTGACTTTGCATGGCGGCCATTCCTAGTACAATTACTAGTTCGTGCACCTTATGATTGAGTCCTTCCACATTATACAGCTTTTCTAGGTACCTTGTGTTGGATGATGGGGGATTCCTTAATTCCCTCCTTCCAGTGGATTTCATCCCACCGACTTTAGATCATTTATTCTGGGATAGAAATCTAGAGTCATGTTTGAATGCCTTGAGACTTCCAGTCATTAGTGGCAGGTTCTCTCACCATCAATAGTTTTTGGGAATACATCAATGTCGCCTGATCGATGGATTTTCTCAAGTGTTCAACCTCAACGCATTTATTCACACTTTTTAGTTTGCACTCTAGTACCTTGATTCCCATTTTCATTATTGGTGGGTGATCTCGCATCTATTAATAGTATACATCAATGACTAGTAATAAGATGATAGACTACTATGTTCAACCTCGACACCTCTATTCACATAGTAGGACATGTACTCATAGCGGTTTATGTAGAATACCTTCCATATTGGTGGCATCTCTTATATGCCACCTCCTTGATCATGCCAATGTTCATGAGATTTCAGCTCTCGCGAATTGATTCTAGTATATGTCTGACATTTCCAGCCATTATGGAGATCTTGATCCATTATATATCTTCAGTCCTCATGGAGATCATGATCCTTTGTATATATTCATCATGTAGATTCTGATCTATTTATATTGTACGTGGTGATGAACACACATGTCGTATTGTATCATGCCTATTCATGGCCATTGTACTCTTATGTATCCAAGACTACTATATCTATTTGCAGTTATGTGCAAAGTTGCATCATTGTATAGTGCTAATTGGATGGTTGGTTCTTCCACTGGGTTCTTCATCACTTCACTTATGGAATGGACTTATAATGTATTTCAGCCATCGTATGACCCCTCTGACCTCACACGTTAGGGGGCATCTGTTATAGCTAATTTTACCACACATGGTGAATCACATTTTTATGGCCTTCCCTATCCCTCTATATACTCCTTAGACCCCATGGACCGTTTTTGTACCTTTGATGTTTCCAAGATAATCCCTAAAAACATGCAAAAATTCCCATACGCGACTTTTAAACCCTTTCTCGCATATATATGTGGGTTTGACCACTAAAAATGTGTACATCGGGATGTGTGCAAAAGGACAAATTCTTTTGGAGTCTTCCTTGATGTGGATCCGACTCACATGTGTTACGGAGAGAAATTCCTATGGCTTGGGGTACCACAACAGACAGCTAGACTCCAGAAATCAATCTTCTCCAATATGCAATAGAAATAAACAATCTAACACTAAAGGATCGAACCTCGTACCTTATTCCGGACGGTTGAAGTAGATCTCCGTTGAGCTTTCCAATCTTCAGCTTGAATTGTTATAGCACGTCCTCAACAACAAGTAAACAATACAAGCATACTATATTTCATGGTGTTAGATCTATTCTAGCATATATAATCAATAATGTAAAAGCATTTGACATATTCCAATGGAAACAATATTCATTCAAATACACATTACTGGACAGGAAAAGATATTTCTATTAATAAGAATCAGAGATTACAAGTGACAAGCTTTGACGGCACGTCTGCGAACCGGAGAAACTGAATCCCCCACTTGGGCCTCCACCACCTCAATCCTCCATCACTTTGATAGCAAGCTTACTAACAATGGGCAA
>LPNX010960149.1:239322-265287 GCA_001517045.1 Pseudotsuga menziesii | reverse complement strand
TTATTTAATTCATACACATCATTGAACTGCTACTAAGGATTCCAGATTCCTTAGTAGGTGCTCATCAGCACAAGCTAGGGTGAAAACCCTAGCTACAGTGACTCAGATGTGGACAACTAGAAATTACGAGGATTCCAAGCTATGACATGTGTGTCAAAATTTTTTTTTACAGCTTCAACTGTAACATCATCTTCCCAATCTAACGTGTCTATATTTGGTGCATTTTCCAACCAAATAAAACCATGAATGTGTGTGGATCCTCTTTCAATGTCGTTAATAGATTAATTTGTGTCCTATTTCAATTTTTCACTATAAATATTTTAATTCTTAATTGTATTCCTTTAGCCTTCTTCATTATATTACACAGTTTATAGATTAATATATAATTCACTATCCCGCATCTCGCAATTGCAAGATGCGGGATACGGGATTACTTTATAATATTTCATTCACCACCCACATCCCGCATCCCGCATCCCACAATTGCGGGATGCGGGATTACAAAATAGCGGGATGCACGATTACAAAAATGCGGGATGCAGGATTACAAAATAACGAAGTTTTATTTCCCTTTCGGTAATGCGCAATCCCACAAATTGCGGGTTGCGGGTTGCGGGTTGCAGAAACACAAAACAAAAATGTTAAATTAAACTACATGGTAAAAAGCCAAAAGCGCAAAGGCAAAAGCAGAATATCCTGGAATTGCGGGATGCAGGATTACAAAAATGTGGGATGCATGCATACAAAATAGGGTAAATTTATTTTTCCCTTTCCGCATTTCGCAATCGCACAAATTGCGGGTTGCGGAAACACGCAATAAAAATCTTAAAGCAAACCACAAGACAAAAAGCCAAAACCTGAATATTGTTTTTGTCTAAGAAATTTATACGGAAAAAATCGTCGATGACCTCGACAGGATTCAACTGTTTTAAATGTGCTTGTAAAACTCCAGTTGACTATTTAGTCCAGTTTAGCCCAGTTTACGATTACAAAACATCGTAATATAACTATGGACCGCTGGTGTCCTGTAAATTTAAAGAAATTGGAAGCTGTAAAGTGTAAATGAAGCGCACTAAAATAAATATGTGGTTACCTTCAAGTGTGTTTATATGCATAAAGCAAAGGCACTTGGCGTTTGCGGCTTTCAAATTCCTTTCAAGTAAAAATGTATCGAATTTTTTATTGTCGGGAAAAAAAATATATGAGGCAATAGATAAATAACTAATAATCAGACAAAGCAACAATAACAACAAAACAAAGCAAGGGTGTTTGACCATCTCATGGAACACCCTTGCTTTCTTTGGTTGAACTAAAACAAAGCAAGGATTATGTCATTCTCTTTCAGTCAAAGCAACAATAACAACAAAACAAAGCAATGGTGTTTGACCATCTCATAATCAGACTAAATGAATATTCAAAAAATTTAAGCAGACTTAAGGAATACCTGCAAATTTAAAGAAACTGCAAACTGTAAAACAAAATACATCAATAACTAATAATCAGACAAAGTAGCAATAACAGGAAAACAAAGCAAGGGTGTTTGACCGTTTCATAATTAGACTAAATGAACCTTCAAAAAATTTAGGCAGACTAAAGGAATACCCGCAAATTTAAAGAAACTGCAAACTATGAAGTGTAAATGAAGTGCACCAAAATCAATATGTGGTTACCTGAAGGTCTGTTTATATGCGCAAAGCAAAGGCAGTGCAACATCAAATGTGGCAAATGCAGTATTGTAAGAAGATTTTGAAGATCGTCATAAGCTGAGCAAAGATGAAGATATTGACCCATGTCTGAATCATATGACAAGCTTTCTTGCATTAATTGAGCAACAATGCATTGATGAAACATTAATGCCAGTGGATAAAGGGACATGGGAAAAGTGTATTCAATTCAATGAAGCACCAGTAAAATGAAAGCTCGACCAAATTGTGAGTGGAAAGACAGAAAACTCATCCAGAATAGCGTATGCTAAACCCACAAAAAATGGTGAATAGAAACTCCGCAAAATTGTCGGCAATTAGTTTGCCGAATCAAGATAAATGAACCGCGGGCAAGGACAGTAAAACCGTGTACAAAAAATCGCCAAAATCGGTTGTTTAGGACAATAGATGGAAGAGTAGAGAATACATGCAAACCATATGTCAGGAAAACACACTAAACGATAACTACAAAGAACGAACCGCAACTGGCAATCAATCCATCAATCCATTCACGTGTAGCAACGGTCGTAACACACAGGACACTAGCGGTCTATGGGACAGAAGTTCGCCAATCGAGATGGCAGAATCGAGGACCCAAATAAAATGCAGAAGGAAAAAAACACTAAACACCAACTCCAAAGAACGACCTGCAATTGCCAATCAATCCATCAATCCATTCACGTGCAACAATGGCCGTAACATAGAGGACACCAGCGGTCTACGGGACAGAAGTGCGCCAATCGAAATTGTAGAATCGGGGGCTGAACTAAAATGTAGAAGAAAAAAAATATGATTGATCAGCACAACACTTGTCCACGATCCATTCGCTAATCCGACGCGACATCTGTTGAAGTGTGAATGACCAGGGAGACGAGGAATCTTCTGAGACTATGTCTCCATAGGGAAAATGCCTTCGGTGTAATTATATATCACACCATCTTCAAAACCAATTTTATATATCTAGAAGTTTTTTCAAGATGCCACAAAATAGAGATATTTTATTGTATTTATTTTTGTTTTTTCTTTTTTAAGAGAAAAAAACATGTAATTTATTATTCCAAAATTAAATCAAAGTTATATATAGATCATCCCTCATTATTACTTTAAACTATAACTATATACCCACTTTCATCCAAATTATAAACTGAGAGAACATCACAAAAAAACTTCCTAAACTCTTTATCAACCTCGTAGACTCTCTTTCTTCAGGCCATTTCATGACTTACAAAAGGTAACTTTTTTATCTGGCTACTTAACACAAAAACTATTAGTTGAGGCAAGCCAAAACAATCTTACAACCTATCAAAAGAAGGATTATTGCCCAGTAGGACCCCATCCACGAATTCACAAAGGTGAAGCACACCATCCAAATCCCCGATGGATTCTTTTGATAAAGACTTTACTTCTTCATTGAAGATATGATAGATGTGCTTGAAAGAGGTGACCTAAAAATGTTGAATAAGAGCCCTTATTTTCCTCATCTAACTGTAGAAGCGCAAAGAATGCATAGAGTTTGAACCATATATCCAAGTAATAACAACTTTTGAGTCACCCATCACACAGAGTTCTTGTTATTATTCATGCATTGAATTGTTATTGTTAATACAAACATACACATGCATATGCCATATGGATGAGGGGGAAGAAAGTCGAGTAAGCAAGCATTATCATCCTACAAGTAATCAATCATTATGTTATTAGAGGCCACAATAACTAACTATGGACACCCTCATTAGCATAAAGATTAATTGTAGCGTGTCAAGTGTAAAATTGTATTGACATAATCCTTCAAAGTTTGATGCTCTATATTATTTAGAGAACGAAATAAAGGTAGAAATATAAAATGGAAACACACACACAAAGATGTTGTAGGGAGCACAATAGTACGGAAACTCAAATTCTATTCTTAATAAATGAAATGGAAAAAGAGGGCAAACTGTAAAGCAATAAAAACTAGTTAGAGTGGAATACCATTACAAGAGGCGGGAATGGTTTTTTAACATAAAGTGATAAACCCTCAAAGGCAAAAACCCTAAAGATGGCTTCCACGTGTAAGGTAAATTCTAAGGCTTTGCATTTATATAATGGATAGAAAGATGAAGAATACGTTTCACTAGCAATGACACCAAAACACTTGGATTTCAATTGCATTAGTGTATTGGAGCAAAAAGAAGAATTGGATATGATGCTCAGTGTGATCCACATGTTATCTATGAGGCACGGTATAAGAGCCTAAGCAAAATTGAGGACAAAACATGGTAGCCATTTCTATGCTAAATTTGTTGAAAAAGGAACATTTGGGCTTACAAGTCTAGAGATTTTGTGCATCATCTACAAATTGCATTTAAACATGAAGTTGCAAAGCAAATAAGTTTGAAAAAATTGCACTGCCAACACATACTAGAGTTTCCACTCTAGCAACAAGTGGAGCACATGCAACATTGTCAATGATCAATTAGAGAACACATGCTAGATAGATGCAATGAGGCTATGCATGAAGGTTGTGGCATATGTAAGGTCTTATTTGGCATACCCTTTACTACTTGGACTATAATGACTACATTTAGCTATCTCTAGTGCTTTTGATTTGTTGATGAAACTATACTAACATTGCACATTAGGTAGTAGTAACATTACTGTGTGTACGAAATTGTACTAAGATTATGCATTAGATAATTACATTGATAGATGTTTTCCTCTGAGTTTTCATTCCTTGACACTATTCCAATATTAATCGTCTTCTCCAATGGGATCATGTTGTGGTGTGAACATGCTTGGAAGTCATGGGCTTCCAACCTGTGGAATGTTTCCTAACTTCTCACTTTGTACTTTAACCTTGTGTGCTCTCCAACCTCGTTGAACTATAACAGGTCACACAAACACAGGGCGTTCTTTCTAGTGGCAGCGGAGCAAAACATTGGACATGGATGGTAGATGGCATTGTCTTTTTAGCACATTACGTGTCTAATCAAATAAATGGTGTCATTTATGTTCACTCGTTAGTGCATTCATGAGAAGCACGAAGTTAATATATCTTTATCCCACCAAACATGTTAAGATTATGAGTGCATTCATGAGAAGCATGAAGTACATTAATATGTTGGAGCACATGGCAGCCTGGGTCTCAAAGATTTTGATTCGGACTCGTTGGCCTCATGTCCAACTTTTATGGGCCCATTTGACCCTGATATGCCCATTGCCCCTTTTCATGGAGATTTTCTTCAACTCTTACTATTTTATCCTTCTTCCCCATAAATTCACTTTTTTTTATAATGGAGGCTTACAAAAATGGTCATGATTGATGTGGCATTTTGGAGTGGGAAGAGATTAAACTATCACCTTTTTTCATCTCTTTTCACTACATTCCTCTTATAAGAAGAGCTTAGGATTTCTCATAGTCCAAGGGATTTGAGAAAGGAAACCAATCCTTGCATAGATATGGCGATCTAATGACTCAACATATCATTTTTCGATTATTTGTACATATGCCCTTTATCTTTGAAACCTATGTTTGAATCTTAGGGAAGGTGAATTCTTAGTAAGGAATTCATTGAAGACAGGGATTTGAGATGGTGTGTGCAAGCAAAGAACTGATGTAGTACTTTGACACTTTAGTGTCCCATTCCACCAGTGAGTTTGTGCCTCCTCCTACATTTGATGAGGTCTAATTGTAAGTTTTCTCATTTGCATGCTTTTGAATTCCCGGTTTTCATTGCTTGTGTTTGAGAGATTTATGTTTGTTTGTTTTCTATGAGAATTGAACCTTTCATGGCCTGATGGAAATGATCGGTTTTTCAATTTGTTTTGGTAGGGGGTTTTGTTGTTGTTTTTTCCCTTCTTTTGTAATCGCATTTCCCTTTGTAAGTTTTTAATGCCCACCATGAATTCTATCCTTTGCCAACGTTTTTGTGTTTGTTGGGATAAGCTTAAGGTCTTTAGTTTTTTTTTTCTTCTAGGATTTTGTTGGACACTTTCTTGTATTCTTGAAATTTATGGGTCTTTCATTCTTTGCAATCTCTAACATGAAATTGAATCTATGGACCCTATCTAATGTGGTATTAATGATTTCTAAGCTCTCTGTGAGTAATTCTCCTTAAGCCCAGTTTGTTTTCCTAATGAAGTTTGAGCCTTTGACAATCAAATGAACAGTTCTACTTGATTGTCTTCCATCGGGCATGGTATGTATCTATGTTTCTAGAAACCTAACAAATATAATCATTTCTCATTCTTATTGTGTCCTTGATCCTATTAGAAGAGGGGTGAGTTGATGATACTTATTCCCTGAAACCCTACAATCCCATCTTGTTTTGTTAGAACTCATATTGTTTTGTTAGAACCCATATTGTTTATTTCTTCTCCTTTTCTATAGTTGTGATTGTTTTTTGTCCTTTACTAGTAGGCTTGGCATGCCCCAAGTATTATAAACATGTCATAGCCTAGTGTGAAAGATGGTACAAGTTGTCTCTCAATGTACTTGGGTTTGCATGAGATTCTTAATCAACAACTTCGAGTCTCTGAATATTTGGAATGTATTATATCTAATATCCTTTGCTAGGTGACAAGCCTTAAGAAGACTGTAGCATTCTGCTTGATTGTTCAAACTTTTTCCTAATCCCCAACTGAAACAAGTTTTTCACGATCTGTCCGGAGATAAAATCATTCCACCTGCACCAACAATCCCGGGATTCCCCTTGGACGCTCCGTCAAAGAAAATAGTGGTTGTAGCATTCCTCTTCCACCATGTGGAAAAAACTGATGCACTGTCTCACAATTGCCAGGAAGGAAAAGACACCAGTTTTATGATTGTTTCCCTCCTATCACCGATCAAACAGGAACCCATCCACGCAGATGCTTCTGGAGGAAGAGAGGAGACTGAAACCAACTTTCCAGCAGATTCCAAAATGAGTGCTTTCACTTTGGTTGTCGCGATAGCTGGATTCAAAGTCTTGTTATTAAAAGCCCAGTCGTTTCTAGCCAACCACACCTTCCACCATATGCATTTTGGCACAATTGCCAGATTTTATTCCAATCTGCATTTTTATTTCTTTTACAAGGATTTAGGTCTTTCCAGGAGTTGAAGAGAGGGATGACTGCAATTTGAGAAGGAGCAGAGACGTTCAAACCTTGGAGGACCCTTTTCCCATACGATTTGAGTGAAAATACAATCAATAAAATGTGGTCTGATCTTTTGGAGGTAGAGTTGCAAAGGCAACATCTGAACGGTCCATTGAAACCACGTTTATTCAAATTTTCTCCAATCAGAGCCCTTTTATGCATGAGTAACCAAGTGAAGAAATTCACCTTGGGAAGACTGAATGGTGACCAAACAACTTTCCAAAGTGCAGGGGACAACAATGAGGGATGAGGAGTCTGTAAAGCAGAGAAATCTTGAGCTGATGTATAGAAACCTGAACGTCCCCTCCCCCATGTGTCCTTAGAGGAATGATGGACATGAGCTAATCCTGGGAGCATTGTAATGAACGTATTCTTTAGAGACAGAAGGGGTTTTGGAAACTCCAAGAGTGACCAACCTACCCCATTCCCAAAGATATCCCAAGAACAGATGTCTGCAAGTCGAAGAAGACCTTTATTGACAGACCATAACTTGATCTCATTTAACAAGGATAAGGAATATAGAGGGGGATTCCCTAGGATGTTGTCTTCCCATAGTAAGATCCTCGCCCCATTGCCAGGAATTTTGTATAACTGATGTTGAATATGGTATATTCCTCTTCTACATAAATTCCATATTGTTGTGCCTGAAGGTGTATTTTCCATTTTTAAATTTCTCAAAGAACCTCCCTTAAGATATTTCATCCAAAAAATCTTGCTTACTAGATGCTTTTTATTTGCAAACAACTACCATATGATTTTCCATCCCAGAGCCAGATTTGCCAAGCCAGGATCATGAATCTGCAATCCACCTTCTAAAATTGGTCTTTTTTTGAATATCCCAACTTACCAGATGCAACTTGCTCTGATTGCCTTTACCGTCGTTCCAAAGAAAGTATCGAAGAAGCTTGGAAATCTGAGACACGATAGACTTGGGATCAAGCAACAGAGAAGATTGGAAGATGGGGAGGGATGAAAGGACAACCTTTATCAAAACCAACTTTCCAGCCTTTGTTAACCAATGTCCACCCCAAGATGTTATTTTGGCTTTTATCTTAGCTATAACTTCAAGCCAAAGTGAAGGAGGACTAGGTCCCAAGGTTAGTGGAAGTCCCGTATATTTGATCTTGTCTCACTTATGAAAACTAGGGAAACCCAAGGAATGAGCTATTCAAAGAATTGATGGATGATCTACATTCCAACCATATATATCACTTTTATTTTTATTGATCAGAGCTCCTGAAATTAAGCAGAAGTTTTGAAGTACTTCATTAAAGGCTCGAGTAATGTTTAAAGAGGCCCCTCCTAAAAGGAGAGAATCGTCCGCAAAGAGGGCATGATTTATAGGATCCACTCCCCTTGTTGTCTTAATTCATGGAATAAAACCTCCTTCCATTTCTATTGTAAGCTTTATTCTTAGGGGTTCATCCAACAAGATATAGAGGAAAGGTGACAGAGGGCATCCTTGGCGGAGTCCTCTTGAACCTTGGAAAAATTCAGATGGTCTACCATTGACAAGGGGTGCTATCTAGGGCCTATATGTGCAAGCTTTTATCAAGCTAACAAACTCAACACTAAAACCAAAAGAGAGAAGGACTTGATAGAGAAAGGAGAGCTTAACACGATCAAAGGCATTATCCAGCTTGATTAACATTCCTTTCTCCTTCCTTTGGAAGATGGAGTGAAGGGATTCCTGCACTTGAATCACATTGTCTACTAGATGCCTTCCTTTTACAAAACCTCCATGAAGAGGAGAAATCAACTTTCTTAACAAAGGATTGAGTCTATTAGCTAAGAGTTTGGCCAGAAGCTTGTATGAGGAATTACAAAGCGAGATAGGCCAAAACCTGTCAAAAGTTTATGGATTAACTTCCTTTGGAATTAAAGCATGGAAAGTAAAACTAGTACACCCACACGGGGTCGTCTCTCACGGACTAATATTATAACACGTTCATTCATATTGGGGGTTAAAAAATAAATAAAAATAAAAAACATTATATTGAGCATATAACAAGGGTATAAAGGCTTATATTGTTTATTATATAAATAACCCAATACGTTGGGGGATTTTTTATTGCAAATCCTCACCATATTCGTGGGGGGAGCATAGGAATGCACTAGTCCTAGTTTTCGTGTGCACGCATCAGTCCTACTATGGGCATAATGGAATCAAGCATGCCTTACCGACCCTTGAAACTTTAGCATTTGTTAAAGGTCTACTGGTTTTCATGGTCACAAATCAGTCCCGATTTTCGTGATGCAGAGGGGGCATATGCACGCATTTGTCTAGGTTTTTGTGGGAGCGTATCAGTCCTACTGTGGACATACTGGAATCGAGCATGCCTTATCGGCTCCTGAAACTTCAGCATTTGTTAAAGGGCTACTGGTTTTCGTGGGCAAACATCAGTCCGGTTTTTGTGGGCACGCATCAGTCCTGATGTGGATGCAATGTGTAAGGGCATAATGGAATCGAGCATGCCTTACCAGCCCTTGAAACTTCAACATTTGTTAAAGGGATACAATATTCTACCCTTCCCCTTCGAGCCGGTGCTAGAAAATGGTCAAGGTAGCAAGGGTAATCCCATGGTAACGGAGATGGAGATACAGTTGTCGTGGAATATATTCTTTAGATTCTGTGATTCTTCTTCTGTGATGGCCACTATGAGAGAGAAGGGCGTTGAGCTTCTGAATGGAGAGGTATTGAGAAAGCTCAGAGAGGCATGGGGGGATGAAAACAAGATTTACACCTGCAAACTTCGAGTGTACATGGTTGTAGGAAAACTGCCACTTTGAAGCCATTTTGGAGTGCCGACTGTATGTGCCCTTCTCGAGCGACCTTGATTTCAGTATTAGGGTTATCTTTCTTTGACCTGTGTTTATAATCTATGTCCTCGTAGTTTCCATTTAGTTGATGTTGTTTGAGGGCATTTACTGAGTACTCCAGTGTTCTTTACATATGTCATAGTTTTGTTTCATATCAATACCTTACATATCTCATAATTTTCTTTCATATCAATCCCTTATTTAGTTTTGTTTTTATATCAATGGCTTATCTTTTTTAACCTGTCTGATCTGTTCTTCATTTGAATTAAGGGCTAACCAAAATTGAACCTTGATGGGTGCAGAAACATTGTTCTGCCTCACTAATCCACTTACCTCTTTGGGGCATATTGAGGTATAAGACTTGTCTAAGATTATTTGCCTTTTCTAAATGCAACTTTGCTGATAGTGACACGCCATCCAATTTCATTCTTGCGGTACCATTTTTTTTTCACCTTAATTTTTGATGAACCTGTCACCTTTTCTAATGAAGTTTTAGTGCCATATTTTATAGGGGAAACTTGCTCATGCTTGCGAACAGACAACTGCTTAGCTAATTTCCCTTGGTTAAACTTATCTAAACCAGATTTCCTGTGATCTTTCTTAAGGCCTCTGCTATTTTTCTTTGCCGGGGTCACACATTATTTATTCACCATGGGTCCCTTTGACTTGTATTCATATTGCGCATCCTCGCCCTTTTGTGCAACATAAGCCTTGCTAAGAGGTGTGCTGATTGAATTGACTTGCCTTGAAGCTAAATTTGAAACATCTTGCTTCTTTGGAGAAGGAAGCACTGGTACAGTCACGCTCTGTATATTTTGTTCTTCCATTTTTGGATCAGCCAATGATTCAATAGACATTTTAGCATGCAAACTCCTCTCATCCTTATTTCCAATCTGCCATTTATACATATGCTTAGAGGACATTGAATCTTCAAACCATGGATCCATCTTCTTCTCCTCTACCCATTTAGCGGGTTATGAAGAAAACCCTATAAAGGATTGATATGAATATGAAGACACCACAAGTTTCTTAATACCTCTTGTTTTTGTTGCTTCTTTTTGGATGAATGTGTCTACTTTGACACATTCCTCATTTCCCTTAACTGGCTTTTTGTCATTATCAAAGCATTTAGTATAAGATTTTTCATCTACATAAATCTTGTATGCATCATCCTGTTTAGTCACACCAGTTGCCACTGGCTCCACTAAAGCAGTTGCATCCTCTGCAACACATGCAGACAGAGCTTTATGAGCCCGGTGACGTCATTTATAGGGAGGCAAGGCAACTTCATCACTTGGTAGGCTACTTCACAAACGATATTTATCAGCCTTTGGTGGCAAACACATAGGCCTTTCCATAAAAAACACTAGTACAAAATGAGAAATTAATGACTAAAAAAATGACTAAAATCCGTCTATAAACGACTATTTTTGAGTTGGCGACTAATAGTAGCTAATTTAAACTATCTTATAGCTTGACTAACTTAGTACTATTTCACTTAGTCATTAATAGATTGAATTATTAGTCATTGATAGTCAATGATTTATTCATCCAGTTGGTCATGGATTTAGTCACAGATTTCAACAATTAATGACCAAATATGCGACTAAATAAATTACTAGATGATAACATATTAATGACTAAGATAAATACGACTAAGCATTAGTCGTGCTATAAGATACATGAAATTAACTACTAATAGTCGTATATATGTGAATTTAGTCATTTTTGTAGTCACAAATTTATGATAGGGCACAGAGGAATCGAACCACCAACCTCCTGCCTAGTTATAGGTAGGTGCTCTACCATTGAGCTAGCACCCTTTAAGAAGTTTTTATTTCTTGATAATGATGATATTTAAACAAAGTTTGCATCATTCAAGCATACAAATAATGATTATCAAGTTACTATAGATCCATAATGGCTTACCATGTACTAGTCTTACAAGTCCTTCTTGCACTTAATAAATGCATTTGAAATACTTGAAGGACTATCACAAGGTAAGACATTATGTATATATAGTAACTTGATAATCATTATGGTGTATGCTTGAATGATTCAAAATGAGAAAATTCTAGAAATTTGTAGGAAAGACAAGCATGTGTCCAATGTTAAACTATCTATCGAGTCATTTAGAGTCATGCCAAGATATTTGAATTTGACTGAAAATTCATAAGTAACTTGAAGATAGTGGTGGATGATGTCATGGAAAGGAGAATTTGAGTTTATATAGAAGCAAAGGATGAGAAAATGGAGCAACTTGTCACCCAAAACGGATATAGAATAGTAAAAAGAAATATACAACTAGTTCCATTTCACATCAAGAATAATGGGCATTAACTCTAAGTACTCTTAGCAACTAGATAAATGGAAATGAAATGAGATGAAATATTAGCAACAATACCTTCGAGTTTGCTTGCTAACAATAAGTATGAATACTTATGTGATCATTTTATTGAGAGGTGACTTAAACATCCATTAACCTGCAATCAAGGCAAGAAACCATGTTCATATTGATATACAAATAAAATAAAATAAAAGTTAAAGATAGACTATGCCAATCCCATTATCATTTATACCTCGAAAGAGAACTAGAAAATCTCCCACAACTGTTCAACATTGTCCAAAATGCCCACTTGGAATGCCATTGTTTAAACAAAACAAAAAGAAATTGAAAACATGAAAGTAGTAATTTACTCTACCTGTCTATTAATGGATGCAGAGTCCCATAGATGTACATCCCAATTAGTCAAGCATATGCAATAAAATTATAAATGGACAAAAAGAAGAAAAAAATGTGGTTTAGACCTTCCTTTATTTCTATACTCAGATGTATATTACGATCACACTTTGTTTCTTAAGAGACAAGTCACTGACGGAACAATGGACATACCTGAGAGAGAGATAGATAGGTAGTTGTAGGTCAGAGTGAGGCAAACACAGACCTCAAGGTATTAATCAAAACAATCTAGAAATGAGGATGAGCTTTCAATCCCATCGCTGGAATAAATGACAGTATTTTAGGATAGTCATACATCAAGCAAATAGAAGCTCCTTTCAAACGTGTGGAGGAAGGAATCTCCTTCCTAATTAGCAATGTATCAGGAATGGAAATAAAATAAAATAAAGAGAATAAAAAAGTTTCATGCTAAGACTTCTAAGTCATATTAAAACTTATATTTTAATTCTGACATCTCTAGTCCATAGTTTTTTCTCATATAATGAAAAATATCAGAAAGAAAACAAATACATAAGATGAAAAATAACATTTCCTGAGAAAATGTATATGCCAACCTAGGCCTGTTTATAGCTATCATTTCAACTTCAACCATTTGTCTTCTAAATGTAAGGCAAGAATTTCTCACAATAAATTGTCTTTACCTTAATATCCCTAAGAAGGTTTCCATGCAAGTTGTGTGCTAGCCTTTCTAACTCCATATTGTACTTCCCTTTTTAGTTTTTTCATTGTTGGGAAAGAATGTTGGCATTTCTTCTTACAAGGGAACAATAAAATAGTCTTTGGACATTGTGAAACATCATTTAATTTGACTATACAAAAACTGTTTAGAAACCTAACATTCACAAGAATTTAAGAAGACAAAATAAAAAACATCAAGAAGAAACTAATCTATAATTTTTCAGATGTATTCAACTCCAACTTATGATTCCAACAATCAATGTCAATATGGATTTCTCTATAATTTTCAATTTCCCTCCATTTCACCTTACCAAACAGATTTCCTTACTAAAAGCCTTCATTTTCCATGTCACATCATGTTAGCGATGTAATTATAATCCATGCTAGATGCCTTTCAGATGTTAGGAATATTGACCCTTGTCTTGAATGTGAGACAATGATGATATTGGGATAAAGGATCCTTGCAATGGATATTAGACCATCCTCAACAATGCTCTATGGATACTCATTACAAAGATTTTATATTTTCATGAGAATATCTTTGCATAATTGTGAGAGAAGTATATATTGGTAGTAAAGGTCAATGCTCCAAATGTGATAAAAAACCAAGGTTTCCCTAAGTTTCCGAGATGATGGGAGGCTCGAGCGAAGAAATACACTCTCAAAAACCTCTCAAATAACTTTGAAAATATGCAATGGTAAAAAGCGAGATCAAACAATGTTTAATAAGATGTGTGGCCAGAAGCCAAAGTCAAAAGCAAAGTCTTAATACTAAATAAAATTAACAAATTTCCTTTTTAGTAAATATTCAATATAAAAAAAACAGTAAACAAATATCTATATAGAACAAGAGCCACTAGGTGGCAATGTGATTGTAGTTGTTAGTAGCTATTGCTATAACGCGAATGCGATAGGAAAAAAAAACTTGTTTATTTGATTTTAAGTAACTCTGACCATCCACTAAAGTTTTGACATGCTACTCTTATGGATTATGTAATCTAAACATAACTTGATTTTATATAAATGCTCTTATGGATTATGTAATCTAAACATAACTTGATTTTATATTAATGTATGGATTATGTAATCTAAACATACCTTGATTTTAAATAAACGACGTTGATTTTATATAAATGTGAAGTACTAACATATTTCCATCTGAAAATATAAATATAGAGTATTTTCTTAACTTTGTTTTCATAAAAATATATTTAAACATATTATTAGTGACCTCTTTATATATATATATTAAGTATAATTAAAAAAAAAAAGTTAATGAAGGGCACACCTTGCAAATAGAGATGTAAAAAACATGTGAGAAAATATAAAAAATATATATATTTTCGATCACAAAATAAAGAGAAAATATATTTTCAAAGAATTGTGAAGTATTGCAACTTTTGCACCTAGATGATGGCTGAGTTATATCAAAAGGGGTTAAATTTAAGAACTAAATTGAACCCATTATGGTCTGCATACATCTAAGTACACTCATATTTTCGCCTATTTATTTGACACAGAAAAGCAAACCCAAGTTAGTAGAATCAGGGTATTGAATTTAATTACATTAAACATAAGATCTTCTTGAGATTTACAATCATTATTATCTTGCTTTATAAAATAAATTAATCAAAAATAGGTTGTATCAATTTTATTATCTTGCTTTATAAAATAAATTAATCTAAAATAAGTTATATCGATTTAACATAATGAAATGCCAAGTATTTTACATGTGGAATATCTGTATGTTAAATGAGCCTCCCACTTGCCTATTGGAATTGCCTTACCTCCACTATCTCTTAAGCTTAATACAATTGGAAGATTACCCTCACTATGGAGCAAAGTATTTGTGAGCATTTACTAATACCTTTTGGTTTGAATAATGAACCATGAATATTTAAAATTTAAAAGTGTCAATATCTTTAACAATTTAGTCAACATTACCTTATCCTGAGCAAGGTTTTTGTGAGCATTTACTAATACCTTTTGGTTTGAATAATGAACCATGAATATTTAAAAGTTAAAAACTGTCAATATCTTTAACAATTTAGTCAACATTACCTTATCCATACTATCTTACTATAATTTAAACTATCCATTACAACTGCAATTTATATATGATTTGTAATCTGTTTGGGCTATATTTGTATCAATTTCATATAGAATCAACAGTCAATTCATGAATATTTAATGATTGGATGTTTTGAAGTGAGTAAGATAGTTTAACAATAAAGGAAATGCCGAATAACATGTTCTGTCTAGACTCTATTTGCTAGAGATAGATTCAGGTCAAGTATTATTGCAATGTCGCTATTGTTATAACAAACAATCTTTATCTTTAAGTTTCCATGCTGATATTTGGTCTTTTGGTTAAAGATCGATTTCCATAATGTAAAAGCTTTCAAGGTCCAACAATTCTTAAAAAAAATTCAATAAAACCAGTTTCTCAATTTTTGGTTAAGCTCAGTATCCTTAATCTTTATAAATTCCTGAATTCATAAAAAATTGTTGGAAAACCTGGCTCAGACTTTAATCATTTCACTTCAACCCATTATGAAAGTTTAGTGTTCGCCTCCAACATGAACAGATAATGACCCAACCAATTGTGAAAGTTCAGTTTTCAACTCCACACTGAGCAGATTATGACCCAACCTCCACACTGTTTATTGTGAAAGTGCAGTTTTAAACTCCACTGTGAAAATATAGTTTCGCTATTGTGGTTCATCTTTCCTTCTCATGATTAATGAATTTACTCTTTTTGGTGGAAATTTCATAAACCACGATTGTTTTTCTGCATCACCTTGCAACATATGATTGGACATGAGTTGTCCAGTCTGAATAACAAACAGTGAAGGTCATATATTCATATGACACTGGTTCATGGAGATGAGGTACTACCTCATTATTATTATTTTTTAACTGGTAGAACTAGCCTTTGGTTGCACAGAAGAGGTGTATTCTACAACCCAATAGGGGAGAGATATGTAATTCCTACGGTTTTCATCTTAGAGTTAACACCTATCTTTTATAAAAGATAAAAAAATATTATTAAAAATAACATGTCTACTTAAATTAAATTTAAACTATTTAGAATGCATATATATAAAACAATATAAATTAGATAAACTAAAACCATAAACATTTGATATACTTGGCCTCTCCCAGACTAACCTATATCATGGTTCCATTTTAAGTGTCCCATCCCAACTACCAACCTTAAATCTTTAAAAGTTAAAAACTATAAATATATTTAAAATTTAGTCTTACCTTATCCATACTATGTTAATATGATTTAAACTATAGATTACAGCTACACAATATATATGGTCTGTAATTTGTGGTGGAGATATTTGTATCAGTTTCATGCAGAATCAAGACTCGATTCATGAAGCTTAGATGATTGGATGTTCTGAAGTGAATTTACATCAGAATAAGATAGTTTAACAATAAAGGGAATGCTAAATAACACATTCTGTTCATTTGATACAAAGAGACAGATTTAGGTAAAGTATTATTGAGATGACGCTTGTTATAACAAACAATCTTTATCTTCAAGTTTCTTGAATGAATAGTTAGCACAATTCCAGTGCTTATATTTGGTCTTTTGGTTAAGATCGATTTCCATAATGTAAAAGCTTTTTAGGTCATGTTGGCCCGATTTTCTGAATCTAGGCCAATAAGGAGGTTTTGTCCACACAATCAGCTTAAAGCAACGTCCGGTGTGTTTGAATTAACAAAACCTTGCAGGTTATGGTCCTGCTACCAGCTAGCTTGTCTCTTAAGGAGAACTTAAAACCATCAAAATCTAACCTATTCTAATATTTATTTTTACCTAAATAATTAAACTAAATTATCTAAACTGTCCTATGGTTGCTTTCTTAAGGAAAGACTTTGATTTTGGGAAGTTTTCTGAATATAAAACTTATACAAAGTATGAAAATCGATTTGACAGTTGTTAATTCAACTACTTTAAAAATAAAATTTAAATCCTATATGTCCTATCTCAGCTGAGAGCATATTTGAAGATTATATTAACTATTAATCAATAAAGATGAACAGAAAGGCTAAAACATAATTCAAATAGACATATTTGAATCATGATAAATAAGTCAATATGTTATATGACAACATAAACTAAAAATAACTGCAAATAAACAATTAATTTTATCTTTCTGAAATTGATTAACAATTAATTATCAAGACAGCTATTTGAATTTAAGATAATATCTATTTAAAAATCACTGTCAACATACAAATGAAATTTTAAACAGACATAATAGTATATCATTATAACTTAAATTTACAGTAAAAATACTAATAAGCATAATCATAATGAGATATTCATTCAAAATACTATCTTGAGCTGATAAAGTGAGAAATGTAATTAAACACCAGTATATCAAAGCACACTGTGTTAATATAAAGATAAAAGATAATATGCTGAAATATATATATAATAATTCAAAACAAAAATACCAGAAATGGTATCAGTCTGTGGACGTCTAGTTGCGCCGAGAGGCGCTCTACAGCCCAGTATGGGGGAGATCTTGTCACGTGATGTAACGTGATGTAACGTTACTAACATGTCGGCAAAAAATAATAGTGAAAGTGAATATTATGGGGGAGATCTTGTCACGTGATGTAACGTTATGTAACGTTACTAACATGTCGGCAAAAAAAAAAGTGAAAGTGAATATTATGGGGGAGATCTTGTCACGTGATGTAACGTTACTAACATGTCAATAGTGAAGGTGAATATTATGGGGGAGATCTTGTCACGTGATGTAACGTTACTAACATGTCGGCAAAAAAAATAGTGAAAGTGAATATTATGGGGGAGATCTTGTCACGTGATGTAACGTTGCTAACATGTCGGCAAAAAAAATAGTGAAAGTGAATATTATGGGGAAGATCTTGTCACGTGATGTAACGTTACTAACATGTCCGCAAAAAATAATAGTGAAAGTGAATATTATGGGAGAGATCTTGTAATGTGATGTAAACTTACTAACATGTCGGCAAACAATAATAGTGAAAGCTTAGATCCAAATCCTGGGCTCTATCAATGTATATGTTGATAGTGAATATTACATGAGATTTTGTCAAATTAATTGAATTATATTTTTTGTGATATTATAAATATGTGGGTGAACAATATTTTACATGAAGTAGGTTATTAAATGTTGTAACTGCAGGACTGTAAGCTATTAGATCTCAAACAAGTTGAGATTTAATAACTCACAGTGGTGCAGCCCCGACATTTAATAACTTGCTGTATGTTAAATATTATTTATCAAATATGTGGGTGATCTGGTCTTCAAGAATTTCTAGAGCATCTCGAATAGAAGAGAGGCTCCTCGCTTCCATGGATCTATCAAAGCCCATTTGGGATCCAGAAAACTTACTTCCATTCGCACATCCTCCCTGATCCCCATCAACAGCAGGGGCTGTGCTTTCACCACTGATTTCAGTGTCATAATCTGACACCCTCTCTATGGCATCGTCCATTTTCGCATGCAGTTTGGATGCGCGCCTCAATACCATTACTATCTCGTCCGTCTCCATTTATGATAAGGGAATGAATTCAAAAATGCTGTGGCCTTCAGTTATATTATTAATTCAAAACTTCTGAATGCTAAGCAACTTCCCAAGTGCAATATGGGGATCTCAAGCTTCACGAGAACCTTGCAAAACTCAGCAAAGAAAAGAAAATAGTCATGAATTGTCTCTTGCGTTCACGGAGGGAAACAACTTCAAATACTGGTTTGTCCCACCTTTAACTGGACGACAACTACACAGACGCAGCAATGAAACTCAAAAGTTCATGCGAGAGCAAGGTGTTGAAACGAGCATATGAAACGAAGACTTTATAAAGCCGAAGGGAGAGTAGTTGCTGGGCTCTTCGAGTTGGAGCTTCGAGATTAAATTAAGATCATGACATCATTCCAATGGTTGGAATTTACATCTAGGTTACTCTCCCCAAGGCTTCAGAATATGCTTATCCGTTGGCTTGACTAGACAAGTCTAGAAAATTTTGCCATGATAACTGTGCATTGCAAAGACGAAATCGTTAAGCAGCAATGTTCCTGCATTCTCTCGATTAGACCAGAAACGTGCATACGGGTATTGCACGTTTTTTTTCCCGTAGACATCATCTCGCAATAGAATTTGTCTGACTTCATCAATAGGATTATCCAAACCCACAGGATTATCCGGGACTTGGAATGTGTAGCCATGGGACTGTTGAGTAGCTGCAGGCTCATCCACGCCATCGTTGAAGGTCTGAGATAGCTGAATTGTGTTGTTTTGTTGAAGGATGGGAGTATTGGATTTGGGATTATCGTTTAATCTGGGAACAACATCCTTTAAGATTAGACGTTCAAGATCCCTGATAGCTTCAGTTACTTTCTCCTTATCATCCAATTTTGGACGTTCAGGATTCCTGACAGCTCCAGTTAAATTCTGCACTTCATGGACGACATAGGGCGAGCTTTGAATATGAATGAAACCCTTGATTTTCTTACGATAGTCTATGAGTTTATTTCCGTATCGGAACCTGTGTAAAATATCTAATCTGTGTCTCTTCTCTAATTTGTCGACTAGGCGAAGGGCATCATTCAGTTCGCCCTGAAAGTCTTCGTACAACTTAACTCTGTCAGATGATGAATCTGAGTCAGAAATTTTCTTAGAAATTTCCTTGGAAACTTCATAAATGGCGTCCTTTAGAGGCAACAGCTTTTTCTTCAGCTCTATGCCCTCAGATTTGCTGGAAAAGATGATTTTAGCGACTTCTAACAACCCGTCTAAGGCTTTCTCTACAGCGAAATCAATGGCAGAATCCATACTCAATTCCAGAAATGGATGATCGACAACATAATTCAACACTTAAGGTACAATGCATTTATTGGTGCAATTTCATCCAAATTTTCCCCAGACTGAAAGGCTAGGCTGACTTGAAAGCCTTTGAACTCTCAATATATCAAAGCAGCTGCTCATTTTCTTTAATTTTTCCACAGGGTGAAAGATCGTCTCTTTGCAGGCCAGGTCGACTTGAAATCCTTGGAACTCTTCAATTTATCAAAGCCACTGCGCATTTTCTCTAATTTTTCCACAGGGAGAAAGTCCGTCTCAGAAAGACTCTGTGCGGACCTACTTGACAATCTTTGAACTTTTCAACAAGAATTTTGTTGGACATTTACCCTTGGAATATCCAATATAAATTACAAAATAACTAGCAAGTGTACTTAGGGGTGCAATAAAATAAGTTATCACATAAATACGCAGTCTCTATCAACACTAAGAACACTTTAATTTGGCAGCTGCTCAAAGTTGTAACAAGACAATTTTCCCAGGTCAAAAAGCAATTTTAGTCGTAATGGCAATTACTCTCTTAATTGCAAATCCTCTCTTCATCGCAATTGCTCTCGATCACAAAGCAATTGTTGTCTCAATATAATATATAGACGAGAGATCATTCCAATATTCACATGCTAACCTTTTAGTGTTGATAGAGACTGCGTATTATGTGATAAAAAATGTAGATCAGGCGGGACTAATTTTCGTTTGTGTGATCATTAGGCAGCGGTGTTCACAAAGGGGATGAATTGCGCGGTGAGAATAGTGGAATCGGGTTGGTTCCTCCTCTGTTCCCAGGAGATCAGCAAAGGCATTCCCTTTGCGCAGATATCGCTGGGTGACATTGTTAGCCTCCGGAGAATATACATGCCGAGCTGGAAGATACAGGAGGTGCTCTCTTACAGCTGCCTGGCCATTCTCAAGTCATACTTCGCTCAGCTTACGGGATTACTTTCCTACTCATTCTATGATTCCTTAGACGGGGCGTAGATAATTGGGTTGGGAGTGTGGGATAGCGTCGAGTCGGCTTCTGTTCTTGGAAAGCATCCCAACACGAACCCGGCGTTACCATTTTGGAAAGGATTGGGAGCCAAGAAGCTCAAATACCATGTCTGCCAGGTCGTCTACGTCACCTACCAGAGTCCAGGCCTCGAGAATTCTAGACCAGGTTTTCAAATATAATAACAATTGAAGTTCAACTCGGTTTCACCGTCATCGGATTGTGGCATAATTCATCGATAGACAGACATACGGCTGATCTTTTAAAAATTGACCTAGCTTCGGGCAAGTACTCACTCTAAATATATATATGAAATGGATTCTATGCTGCATGCCATTCACCTGCAAAGCATTCGTCTGAATGCTGTAGAAGTGGAATGGAAGATTGCAGAATTACCTAGCCACTTATGTTTTCTAGCTCTCAAATAAAATATGATGTTGAGATGATCTAACCTTTTGCAAAGTGCCATATTTGATTTTCTATGAAATACTTTATTAAACCTAAAATTTATTATTTATTATTTATTATTTATTCATGTTTCGGGTAAAAAGTTATTATAATATGAATGAATAAAAACCTAACATTTATTATTTATTATTTATTCATGTTTCGGGTAAAAAGTTGTTATAATAGGAAAGAATGTAGATTTTTATTATATGTTAAATGTTTGAAGTTTAAGTCTAAATTGGTTATTATCTCGTGTGTATTCATGTTATACGTTTTATTTTAGATATAACAAAATTGGTAATTTATTTCTAGATTATTTGGATGAGATTTTAGTTTAATAGTTAGTTTAAAGATATATAAAAATTGGTTTTTATTGGGTTTTACTTTTACTAAGGGGTAAAGATATATGTGAGATGGGGTCCATGCTGTTTTTCTTTTTTAGATTTTTCATTATGAGATTAAAGTTAATTGTTATTAGAAAATATATGAATCTAATGAAGGTAATGTTTCATCTCCCTAGAAAGGGAGATGAAACATTAGAGAAATATTTTGAGGAAAAATAAGATATAAGCCAAGCATGAAAGACAAGTGTCGAACAAATAAATAATGCCCCTGAAAGCAGATTAAAACCTGGACAAATTCTTGAAGTTCTGAGAAGCTTGAATGTTCATTGTAAGGAATTTACTCAATCCTTAATACTTATTACGTACATCATGATAATCATCATAATTATATCTGTGTTTTCAAGTTAACCTATTCCTTACAATGTTGATCAAACTCCAATTTTGTGTCACCGCCCACGACTGGAACCAGCCTAGATCCAAATCCTAGGCTCTATAAAGCGCAGAGAGGGATCAAATCTCCCGAGGTGCAAACCTCTTCTCGGGTATTGCACTAAAGGAGGTTTGCACCTCGGGAGATTTGATCCCTCTCGGCGCTTGATAGAGCCTAGGATTTGGATCTAGGCTGGTGGTATTCACATCCAAAGGTTCAACTCCAGAGATAAAAAAACACCAGCAATAAAGTATAATTCCAGTAAGTTTTCTTCCAACAGTCCATCCTCCTGTTTATCAAAATCTCTCTCTTATATAATACTACGATTCAGCTTATCTTATTAATGTTGCATGCAACATTATAGGATTCATCTAACTAAAAAGAGCATCCAATCTCTTATATGACACCTATCACTATAAAATAGAAAATGACTAGCCTGAGTCGAGGTACTTTAGAAGATTCTTATCCATTAATGAAACTCCATCTCGTAACCAACAGCCAAATCTCCAACCTGTGTATTTACCACGACCTGAGATTCTGTAGAGGAATGATGACAAAACTACCTGCATTGAATTCAATTGAAGCATCTTATTAAAATCAATTAAAACATAGGTAACAAAATAAACTTGAAATTTAAATGCATGCCTGTTAAATCTCCAATTTTACAGGCATGCGAAACAAAAAATGATCATTACCTGTTTTTCAGCGACAAAATAAATGAGAACATCATCAAGTTTTATTTTGAAGAGCGACTACTCTTCGAGCTTCTGCTAGTTTAGCCTTTAACCTGATGATCTTAATGTTTTGCTTTTCAATTCGTTTAAGCAATAGCTGGTTTGTGCCTATGATTGATTTCTTTGATTTTTTGTACTGGTTCTTCTTAGCACTCATCTCTTTCCATCTACCAATTCACTCCAGCAACTCTTTTCTAAAGGTTTTAATTTCTTCTTCTAGTAATGCTGTACTAGATAGACAATGTTTCAGTTTACCCTTGAACTCCATAATTTTATCCAGGTGTTGAGGCCTGGAAATTCGCAGGCGGCAACAGTAAGGGATTCTCCCCAATCAACGTTCCCAACTAGCCCGTTGACTGTTTGGAATAGGGAATCCGTCCGGTTTGCGGTCCGGCTACCGTAGGTCAAGAAACAAAAACAAAGGCTTTACCGGTTGCGGCCCGGCCCACCGAGTTTTTTGTATTTTGACTTTAAGAAATGAGATACGAGTGCCTAACTAAATGCAGGGCGATCAAGATGCAGGGAGCGGTCACAATGTGATGCGCAGGTTCTTACCTATCGTCTTATGCTCACAAGCAGCCAAATCAGATACAAAAGCAACAACTAACTATCTTAACTATCCCTAGGGAGCAAGGTTATCATTTTGGGTGAGCAATACATTTTGCACATGCATTATGAAGAATCACAGGTAGCTGATATTTCTTTCAAGACACATGAACACTTCAAGATATTCAAATAACCAGATAGCCGATCATTTTATAATAACATTCATTACTCACAGTGAAATCAATATCCCAGAAACTACTGAAGAACATTCAACAAGAACATAGGTTCATAACATTAAATACTCTTGCAGTAAATGAAACACAGCTGAAAACGAAATAGTTCCTCTTCAACATTATTCATTGCGTTGCATTGATACATTCCACTTTTTACTCTCTCCAACAGGCAAAAAATTGCAGTTTCCTTTGCAAAACAAAGTAGTTCCTCTTACAAGCAAACATTTACAAAATTTTCCAGGGGAAAAATCCCTGGTGTCTTCTTACTTTCCAATATTTAAACTACAACTACTGAGCGCTTCGCTTTCCCCCCCAGACGCGTGGTCTTTCAGTTTCTCCAATGCTTCATATTCCGATCTTTTGTCAGTATGTGATCATGAAACACTTGGTACTGATCCGCTTCTGAGATCACACCTTTACAGCTCCGGACTTCGTTCTCCACTCGCCTCGTTTCAGTCATACCTCCGCCAAACGGGTTAGTCTTTCTTCTCATCGTGGCAAATTGACCGGTCTTCTTGAAACTGCCTGCATTCGATTACGAGCATGGTTCAAACAACAAATATTTCAATTAACCACCATTCTACAAGGAAATGGCCGAGCGTACCACATACGGGCCTGGAAAAATACACTATGGTCACCGGCGGGAAAATTCAAGTCGGCAGTCAGAAGAAAGTGAGCTCGAGAGCCAGGAGGATCTGCCAGCCGCAACGTCGGGTGAGACTTAAGTCGCAGCCAAGCGAAACGCGGGCGGGAAATGCCATAAATCGGACGTCGGACGGTTTTTTACTTTCGGAAACTAGAAGACTCTAGGAGCCGCAACGACAGAGGAGGAAAGATAGAGGATACGCTGAGCGGATGGGAAAACTTAGTCGGACGTAGGAAGACACTTAGATTGATAGCGGAAGAGATCACCCATCCGCAACGGTGGAGGAGGAGAGGCTACGGGCAAGAGATCGAAGGCTAAAATGGATCGGGCGTTGGGTGGGTTCAGACTTCGGACGAAGAAAAGATCTTGGAGCCACAACGGCGGAGAGGTTAAGACTTTGCAGCTTCCGACCCAATAGCAAAAAGAGGCCCGATTATGGGAAAACTCAAAGGTTTGAGCAGCGCTAACAACCAAATTCGTTTTCTTCGCAAAGGTTGCCCTGAAGAACAAAATTTTACTTCTACTTCTTTACGGCCAGAAATCCACGACTTAACTGAAATTGAACATGGCATGAATAACCTGCTGGAATCCAATCTTCAAAGTAAAATGAAAAGAAGATATGCCCGAGAGGCTCAAGCATTTTAACGATCCAACTAGACAAAATGATGAGGGGGGGCCCAGAATTTAAATAAGAATAAATTTGGGGAGGACAGTTGCGGCAGCAACAACTGGCGATTTCCTGGTGAACCTAGATCTCTGGGTGATTATACTTTGAGCAACAGACTATTTAACCATAATGCTTCTAATAAATTCTTCCAGCCATATGGATTCCTTGACCAACAGAGGTGTGTACCTTAATCATTGATGATGGTCCCTTTGGGGGAAGTGGAAACCGAAACCTTCAAGTCCAGATAACTCTGTTGGGGCCAGAGGATGAGTTTCATTATTACCTCTGTCTTCAGGTATTTAACAGAGTGGACACCATAGGATCGCAACAGATAGTAAACAACAGTATTTGTTTGTTCCTCGTTCCCATGCCATTTTAACACTCTTGTGCTTTTGGACTTTTGTCCCTTACATTTGAGTCATTCTGTGCGCCTTTCTTACTGAATTTTAATTCAGGATCCTCTATCCCATAGTGTCCTTTTGTGTGAGTGGTATATTTTAAGCTTCAGCTCACGGACGGAGAGGATCTTTTGGCCTTAAGTACTTATGATTCAACACTTGCTTTGATTTATGATGCTTTTATAGAAGTCTTGACTCTTTATTCGCCTTTTGGCATTCTTCTTTTGGCATGGGATCATTTATATTTAATACACTGTTCACCCTGCTTCTTTCTGTGGGTCCTTTACTGTTGCTCCTTTGACATTTCAAGTGTGATATGGATGGAACCCCGACATAGTACTCCAGACCCCTCTAATCCGGTTTAATTCACAGGGGTTAAGCAGGACTTCAATGTATACAACATTTTATTCGAGAAAACTGTTAGGCTGGAAGAAATCTTTTAGCAATACACAAGCTGACATTCAACGTATTTGCTGTTCCCAAAAACCTTAATTTCCTCCAGACAACCGCAAGTTCGTTCCCCTTATTGAGAATCAAAAGTAAAATTAAATAAAAAGAGAGCATGAATCGAAAACAACTCTATAGCTTATTTATATACAAGGCTGAAAA